>ML301407.1:0-146905 GCA_005239505.1 Nicotiana paniculata
TTACTTGTCGACCACGTACACTTGCGTGTGCATTGGGAAATCAACCAACAAGTTTTTGGCCCTCAAAAAAAAGGAAACTCCTTCTTCTTTATGCTCGTCTAAGAGCGAAACGACAGTTCCCCATGGTGTTGAGGAGTGCCTCCTCGGACCCTATGAAACGCCATCTGATTTTAAGGCTGATAAATCTTCCTCGGTAGCAGGCCGATGCAAGCCCACGTCTCGATATGTTAGTCCGATAACCGATATTGAAAAGGAGAAGGTTGATTGTCGTTGGGAGAAAGCGGTGCAAGTGAAGGCCCCTCCATCTGAACGAGATATAACTATCTACAGAGCTGGTTGGGCCATTCCTTGGCAGAGAGAAGATGACTGGAAGTTATTCATTCATGTTCCAGATAAATTTTAATGTTGGGAAAGTCTTCACCAATTCTTCTTTTCCCTAAATCCGAGTCCAAGTAACTTCACATATATGTTATATTTTTTAGGCAAAAATTCACGTGGGAGTCTTAATATCCTCCCACTTGAAGTTCTTGAGTGCTTTCCTCATTTCAAGGGCAGCACACCTTGTTGTGATATTGGCAAAAGTGTAGCCCAAACTGTTCAAAGTGTAGCCGAAAATCCATTTGTGAGACGTAGGAAAATACTTTGAAGGGAATGGGCACCATCTAATATATGCTACTGATGTTCAGAAGGAGTTGAGGGGGGCTTTCTATTCAGATAGAAGAAGCAATGATTATGCCCGATGCAGATCCCAGAAGGAGACCCTCGAGGAGATTCATGACAAGGGCTCTGAGTTCTCGGAGGAGATAGACCAGGGTAAGGCGGACGAGATTAGTTCTATGTTCCTCCTTTCTACTAACGATGAAGTCGATGTCGAAGACGAAGAGGAAGAAGCTGACGAGGATGCTAGTCCCGAGAGGGTTGATGAAGGCAAACTCTCCGAGGGGAAAAGACTAAGTCCCCGATGATAATGATAGTTGAGTACCTTGTGAGGTTTTCTCGGAGGCTGATGTCTCGAAGCCTTTTTATTGAAGGCTAATTGTTTTCAAAGCTTTTTCATTGAAGGTTGATCATTTCGAAGCCTTTTCATTGATCGGAGCTGATGTTATCGAAGCTCCTTTTCTTATGCCGAGGGTAGCCTGATTAACCTGTTCTTCTCAAAGTATTTTTGAAGTATTTGAAGGCCTTTAGTTTTATGGAGGCAGTCGGACATCTCCGAGCCCCGTTAAATTTGGCCGTAGACTTTTAATATGATCGTATTCTTTATGTTCAGCCATAGCCATTAGTCCCCGGGTGAGATGATGTCGGCGTCTATATCGAGGGTATGGCTTTTTAGGGGTCTTACAAGTTCGAATATATAGAATTGATCATAATATCGAGGTTATGCCTTTCTAAGGTCTTGTAAATTTGGGCATGCCTCGTTGAGGTCTTACATATTCGATGCCGCCTCAGTAAGGTCTTACGAGCTTGAAGTTACCGTGTTGAGGTCTTATAAATTTGATGTCGCCTCATCGAGGGCTTACTAGCTCGAAGTTACCTCGTTGAGGTCTTACGTAATCGATGTTGCCTCGAGGTCTTACGAATTCGAGTTTTTGATGGCTTGATGAGCTGACTGTTGATGACATTCCTCGAGAGTTCGAGAGTTTTTAGGCCCTGAGGCGTCTTACGTGAAAGTAGTAAACCTCTTTGAGGCACGAAGCATTTTGATGAGCAAAGAGGCTTCTTTGATTACTTGATATGTGTGTACATGCCCGGAGGCTCGATTATTCTATATGGACATGGTTCTTTTGACCGTTTGGACCAATACAACATTCTCTTATCGAGGACTTCTTAGGCATAACTTGATTTCTTCGAGAAGATAACCTCTGAGGGGATGCCCCCCAGTGTTTGAGGATGATTAAGAAGAAAACTTGAATACTTAATGTGTTTTCCTTAGGTAGCATATAGGTGTTGCCACGTTAAAAACCTTGCCGGTAAAACCCATTTGGGATAAAACTCGATCTAAGGGAAAAAGAGTGCAACACGTGCTTAAAACCCAGGGTCTTCGATTTGATGGATGCCCTGATTTCTCTCAATCGAACATCCGTGAAAGGTTAGTGTGGAATATGCAAATGAAAAGGGAAGTATATACCTTAGCAATAATAGTGTTTGATCATTGATATGTTCCAATTGCTTGGAAGTTGCTTGCATTCCATGGTGCTAAGTTTGTAGGATCCTTTGCCTACTACTCCGAGGACGCGGTACGGTCCTTCCCAGCTAGAGCTCAGCTTCCCTTCATTTGGGTTTAAAGTGTTGAGGGTGACTTTCCTTAGAACTAATTCCCTGACTCCGAAGTATCGGAGGTTTGTTCTCCTGTTGTAGTATCTTTCGATCCTTTGTTTTTGAGCGGTCATTTGAACTAATGCAGGTTCGCTCTTTTAATATAGCATCTCGAGGGCGGTGCTCATTGCCTCGTTATTTGAGTCCTCGGAGGCGTACTGGAATCTGGGACTTGGTTCTCCGACCTCGACCGATATCAATGCCTCGGACCAATATACCAAAGAGAACGAGGTCTCCCCTGTTCTTGACTTCGAAGTTGTTCGATATGCCCATAGTATTTTGGGCAGCACTTCTCTCCATTTTCCCTTTACATTCTCTAACCTCTTCTTCAGATTTCGAATGATAGTTTTGTTCATGGACTCGGCCTGACCGTTCACGCTTGGGTGGTAGGGCGTTGATAGGATCCTTTTGATTTTATGATCCTCAAGGAACTTCGTCACTTTGGTGCCAATGAACTGTTTCCCATTGTCATATGTGATCTCGGAGGGATCCCAAATCGGCAGACGATGTGGTCGCATATGAAGTCGATTACTTCCTTTTCACTTATCTTCTCGAAGGCCTGTGCTTCTACCCATTTTGAGAAGTAGTCAACCATAAATAAGATAAATCTAGCTTTACCTGGCGCCGTTGGTATGGGACTGACAATATCCATTCCCTATTTCATGAATGTCCATGGGGATAGGACCGAGTGCAGTTGTTCACCTGGTTGATGAATCATCGGTGCAAATCTTTGGAATTTTTCACATCTTCGAACAAATTCCTTGGTGTCTTTTTCCATGCTATCCCAGTAGTAACCTGCTCTGATTACCTTTCGAACCAGGGAGTCGGCTCCGGAGTGGTTGCCACAAGAGCCTTTGTGGATTTCTCGTAGCACATAGACGGTGTCCCTTGGTCCCAAGCATACTGCCAGTGGCCCATCGAAGGTCCTTCTGTATAGTGCTCCATTCTCGTCGAGAGAAAATCGGGCTGCCTTAGCTCGAAGGGCGCTCGATTCTTTTGGATCCGTTGGGAGCTTCCCATGTTTCAAGTAATAAATGTACTTGTTCCTCCAACCCCATGTTAGGCTTGTTGAGTGGACTTCAGCATGACCTTCTTCGATCGCCGATTTGGATAGCTGCACAACAGTCCCCAGGAGTATGTCATCCTCTTCGACTGACGATCCCAAGAACACGAGTACATCTGCCTCGAAGTTTTGTTCTTTAGGTACATGTATTAGGGTCCATTCTTTGAAGTGGTGCAATGTAACTTGAAGCTTGCCTAAGTATATTTGCATCCTATCTTCTCGAACCTCGAAGCTTCTGTTCACTTGGTTTACAACTAGAATAGAGTCGTATTTTGCTTCGATGACCTCTGCTCCCAGGCTTTTGGTCAGTTCGACACCTGAAATCATGGCCTCATACTCGGCCTTATTGTTAGTCTTTCAAAGTTTTTATAGATTGTCTAAGTGTGTCACCCGTAGGTGATCTTAAAACTATGCCAAGACTGGACCCTTTCACATTCGAGGCACCGTCAGGGAAAAGGGTCCACACCCCAGATGACGTGCCTGATTTCAACAAGTGTTCTTTCTCTACCTCGGGAACAAGGGAAGGCGTAAAATTGGCCACGAAGTCCACCATAATTTGGTACTTGATAGTCATTCGGGGTTGGTACTCGATGTCATAACCCCCGAGTTCAATGGCCCATTTGGCCAATCGGCCTGATAATTCGGGCTTATGCAAAATGTTTCGAAGGGGGTACGTAGTTAAAACACATACATGGTGGCATTGAAAATAAGGTTTCAATTTACGAGATGCACTTATTAACGCAAGAGCTAATTTTTCTAAGTGCGGATACCCGGTTTCAGCATTTCCTCGGGTCCGACTCACGTAATAGACAGGGAATTGTGTACCTTGTTCTTCTCGAACCAACGCACCACTTACTGCTACCTTAGACACAGCCAAATATAAGTACAGAATTTCATCCTCCTTCGGGGTATGGAGCATAGGTGGGATCGAGAGAAAATGCTTTAGTTCTTCCAAGGCATGTTGGCATTCCGAAGTCCACTTGAAATTGTTTATCTTCTTGAGTAGGGAGAAGAAGTGGTGGCTATGATCTGATGACCTCGAGATGAATCGGCCTAAGGCCGCTATTCGCTCGGTCAGCCGTTGTATTGCTTTCACGTTATTTACCACGGTGATTTCCTTGATGGCCTTGATTTTATCGGGATTGTTCTCGATTCCCCTGTTCGACACCATGAAGCCCAAAACTTTTCCCGATCAAACTCCGAATGCGCACTTATTGGGGTTGAGCTTCATGTTGTACCTTCTAAGAATATAGAATGTTTCCTGCAAATTAGTCAAATGGTCCTCTGCGTGCAGGGACTTAACTAGCATGTCATCAATGTAAACTTCCATAGATTTACCTATTTGATGTTCGAACATCTTATTAACTAGGTGTTGATATGTGGCTCCTGCATTTTTTAGCCCGAAGGGCATTAAATTATAACAATATGTACCATAATTTGTGATGAACGATGTTTTTTCTTGGTCTTCCGGGTTTATTTGGATCTGATTGTACCCGGAGTAGGCGTCGAGAAATGTAAGGATCTCGTGGTCGTCCGTGGCATAGATCAAGTTATCGATGTTGGGCAATGGGAATGAGTCCTTAGGGCATGCTTTGTTCAGGTCTTTGTAATCCACACATATTCTTATTTATTTCCTTTTTTGGGGACTACTACCACATTAGCCAACCATTCTGGATATTTCACCTCCATAATGGATCCTATTTTGAGGAGTTTTGTTACCTCGTCTTTGATTAATGCATGTTTTATCTCAGACTGAGGCCTCCTTTTTTGCTTCACTAATTTGAACCCGGGGTCGACACTTAGTCGATGGGTGGTTACTTCCGGTGAGATCCCTATCATGTCTAAATGGGTCCAAGCGAAGAAATCGATGTTATTAATAAGGAATTGAATGAGTTTTCTCCTGAGTTCGGGGGTTAATCACGTTCCCAGGTATACCTTTCGGTATGGAAGATGCTTGAACAGAACGGCCTGTTCAAATTCTTCGACCGTCCACTTTGTTGCATCCGATTCTTCGGGGGAAACGAAGACTCGAGGAGTGATGAAGTCTTCTTCATCATCCTCCCTCATTTGTTCACAAGCCACTTGCCTCTCAGGGATCTGCTTGTCTTTTGACTTCTCCGAAGAGGGAGATGTCGATTTTGATGTCATGTCGTGTACCGCGAACATCTCCTTTGCTGCATGCTTCTCTCCTTACATTTTCTTCACACTGTCTTTTGCTGGGAACTTCATCATTTGATGAAGAGTTGATGGTACTGCCCTCATGCTATGTATCCACAGCCTTCCAAGTAAGGCAATGTACCCCATATCACCTTCGATGACATAAAACTTGGTATCTTGAATTGTATCATCCACGTTGACTGGGAGGAGGATTTCCTTTTTCGTTGTCTCACTCGCCATGTTGAATCCAATGAGGTCTCGAAAGGCGGGTGCGATATGATCGAGCAGTCCGAGCTGCCTACCACTTTCGACCTGATTATGTTGGCCGAACTACCTGGATCCACGAGCATACGTTTAATTTGAACTTTATTCAAAAAAAAAGAGATTACCAGTCCATCAGTGTGAGGCTGAGACAAGGCCTTAACATCTTCTTTACCGAATGTAAGAGCATCCTCGGGTATGTAACTTCAAGTTCGCCTTTCCCTTGTGATGGATATTTTTGTTCGTTCGAACACGGGCCCCTACAGGACATCGACTCCTCTAACGATCATATGAATGATATGTCGCGGTTCATCCTATTCATTTTTCTTGTCCTCCTCTCTTTCTCGAAATTGATTCTTAGCTCGGTCGCTGAGGAACTCCCGAAGGTGCCCTTTGCCGATCAATTGGGCTACCTCTTCTCGAAGTTATCTACATTCCTCGGTCCTATAACCGTGAATTCCGTGGTATTTGCATATTAAGTTGGGGCCCCTTTAGGAATTATCTGACTACACGGGCTTCGGCCACCTAGTATCTTTGATTTTACCTATGGACGACACGACATCTGAGTCATCGATGTTAAAGTTACATTCCGACAACCGGGGCGCCTTCATTGGTCTCGACTACCTGTCAAACCCGGTCTTGCTCATAAGTCCCCCGGGAATTCTGGCCTCGATCTGTCCCTCGATCGCTTTGAGGTATGTCCCGTCTCAAAGTGTTTCTTCCATCTCCAACATATGGTTGATATCTCTCCTTCCTCGGCCTCGGCTCTTTTTTTGAATTTCAGGATTCCTTGGAAAACAACCTACTTGGGTATATTGAACCCGAGGGGGTTCCCAATTGGTTGTCCTCGACCCTTATTTTGGATTGGTACATGTTATGGACATCCACCCAAGTTACGGCGGGATATTCGATCAAATTTTATTTCAGCTACTTCGAAGTTATCGAGCTTCGTTCGTTCAAGCCCTGAGTGAAAGCCTGTACTGCTCAATCATCAGAGACTGGTGGTAATTCCATTCTCTCCATCTGAAAGCGAGATACTAAATCCCTTAACATCTCGTTCTCCCTTTGTTTGATTTTGAAGACATCCGACTTTCTTAGTGTAATTTTGATGGCACCAGCATGTTCCTTCACAAAGAAGTCTGCCAATATGGCAAACGAAACTATCGAGTTAGGGGGTAGGTTATCATACCACATCATGACCCCCATTGACAGTGTTGCTCCAAAAAATTTCAATAAGACGAACTCAATCTCGTCATCCTTTAAGTTGTTCCCTTTTATACCACAAGTGTAAGTGGTAATATGCTCCTTGGGGTCCGTGGTCCCTGATGCGTGGCTAGATTTATGGTGTAACACGCTATGTGCCTTACATTTTATGTGCGTTAATGATAAAAATACACTTTGTATGCATAATGGAGTCTATTTCATGTGTAGGTGAATTGGAGATGGAAGCCGAGCTAAATGGATGCATAAACGTCGAAAATACGCTCAAAAGGCGAAAAGAAGTGAACCGGGCTATAGCCGGGCGTTTGAGTTGTAAAGCATCCGGGCGTTTGGGCCATAAAGCCTGGTAGGACCAGGCGATTGGGGGGCTTTAGAGCCCTAACGCCAGGCCTGGCCTGGATTTATCCAGGCGTTTGGGCCATAAAGTTAGGTCCCTGGTCTGGTCCAATCCGAATTTTGAAGATTTTAAGTGATTCCCACTTTGAATAGAAGTCTCCTACACTTTTAGGGTTTGTCCCAAACATATAAGTAGACCCAAAAACACAAATTTTAAGAGAGATGCCATTAGAGACAAGAGACTCCTGTGGAATCCTACTCAGAGAAGAAAAACATTGATTTTTACACCTTTTATTCATTACTTTGTAGTTTAATTATGCAAGTTATTTTGGGTTTGATTCTTATGAGCATGAGTAGCTAATTTCTTTAATATAGGGTTTTGGTGGAACCCGTTGAGGGATGAACTTATTGTGATATTAATANTCTTAGACCTTTATTATAATTGTTTACAACACATTGTTAGTAATTGTTAGTTTATTATTATTGTCTGTAGAAATAGTAAAACATCACCAATTTATATTCAAAAGTCTTGAGAGAATTGATTAAGTAAAATTTGCGTATTCTGACGACTTGATTGATACGTAAATTCCCTGTGGGATCGACTCTGGGCGTAATACCCCGGATTATATTTGCAGCGCCTGTTTAATCTTCCTATATGACATAGTTGAGCGTGATCAAATTTTGGCGTTGTTGCCTGAGAACTAACGGTGTTATCAATTGAGTTGGAAGAAATACAAAATTCTGAAATATAGACAATTTTCTTCAATTTTTATTTATACATTGAAAGTTCAATGTTTGCTAACTTGGTGGTACAGGTGCATGCCTAGAAACTCATCGAGAACTGGTGAAGTAGTTGAAGCCGATCAGACCCCGAGAAAGTTTTCAAGGCCCTAAATCGGACCAACCGGAAAAGAAAACAACAACCATCAATTGAACAACTTGAACCCGACATGGAAGATCCAAAAAATAGGAACAACAATGGGGATGATGTGGTAGACCCAGTTGCATAGATAGGGGTTGAGGCTCCTTTATATGACCGGGCACAACCCACAGCAGAGAATTTGGCCACTGCGATACTAGTCCCTCAGATACAAGCCGAGTACTTCCAGATTACAAATAATATGTTGCACTTGTTACAGAAAAAGGGACTATTCTCAAGGTCATACATCGAAGACCCCCAACAGTATTTGAAGAACTTCCTGTCAATTTGCAAAACACAGAGGCAACCAAATGTCACCCAGGAGAAAATAAAATTGTTGTTGTTTCCATTCTCAGTGACTGGAGCAGCCCAGACTTGGCTAAACTCACTCCCCATCAATTCCATCACCACATGGGAGAATTAGTTAAGCAGTTCGTGAACAAGTTTCATCCACCCAACAAGACTGCTCAACAAATTGATGAAATTTTGAGTTTTAGATAGAAAACAGTTGAAACATTGCAGGAGACATGGGAATGATTTAAGGGAATGTTGGTTATCTGTCCACATCATGGTATTCCAGAGCAGATGTTGGGCCAACATTTTTATATGGGTATGGATGATACTGTTAAGGCAAATGTTGATGCTTCAGCTGGTGGAGCATTCTTGAGCAAAACGTGGAGGGAAAGTCAGATCTTACTTGATAAAATGGCACATAATTCAGGATGGACAACAAGGAATGCACCCATTATTCCTGTAGTTCACTCGGTGCCATTCGATCCATCTAACACTATTGCAGAGAACGTGGCCACCTAGATAACACAGATGAGCATACTAACTAAGAAGGTGGAGGAATCAGGGCAAAAGCAGCAGGTACACATCGTAGATACAACCAATGGGGGCTTATGCACATCTTGCATTAGTCAACCATTTGGTAACCAGTGGAATGCAGAATGTCATCACCCTCCTTATCCAGAAAATATGAATTATGTGTCGAATTATGGAAGCCAGAGACAAGGGGGCAGAGCTGGGGTCAGCAAGTTCAACCTTATAGACCACCTCACCAACAGCAGAACAGTGGAAATATGGGTGTCATGAGACCACAAGGTATTGCAGCACCATATCAGAGGCCACAAAGTTATAACCATCAGAATCAACAACAAGCATACTACCCTCCTCAGCATCAACAGGGGGGAAGGCAAGAAGATGGGTTTTCCAGGTTAGAAGCTATGATGCAGCAGGTTATTGGGCCCAATGCCAAAACCAGTGAGAGAGTAGATGTACATGATGCGGCTATTAAAAATATTGAAGTACAGTTGGGCCAGATATCTATGGCAGTGAAAAATCATCCTCGTGGAACTTTACCTGCAGATACTCAGGTAAATCCTACAGACTAGGGCCCAAGGCAGCTGATGGAAGTGACTCTCCGAAATGGCAGAGACTTAGACTTGGAACTGGAAAGAGCTCATGAAAGCAGGCAGGCCGAGACACTGGTACCCATGCCGATTGAACTTTATAATTAAACAAACTTGACGAAGGTAACAGTGAAACCTATTGAAGAAGAACCCAGTGCACAAAGTGAGACTGAAAAAAAAGTGGAGATAGCCCAGGAGCCGGTAGTTAAGGTGGTGGCTGAGAAAGAAAAATCCCAAATCACTGGGAAAAAGAGACCGCCAGCTCCATTCCCTCAGAGGCTGGCCAAATACCAAAGGGATGAACAGTACAAAAAAGTTCATGGACATGCTAAAGCAAATACAGGTAAATATCCCATTGATTGATGCGTTTAAGGAAATTCCTGGTTATGCTAAAATGATGAAGGACTTGATGTCCAGAAAATTTGACTTCTAAGATCTGGCTACTGTCACCCTTACTCAGACTTGTAGTGCGGTGTGACGCGTCCTATTGCTGAAAAGTTGTCTGATCCAGGGAGTTTTACAATTCCTTGTACCATTGGCAACTTAGCTTTTGCCAAAGCTCTATGTGACTTGGGGGCCAGCATTAATCTGATGTCGTTGGCCATATATAAAAGACTGGGGATTGGTAGAGCCAAACGAACTTCAATGTTATTGCAGCTAGCTGACAAGATGGTAAAGAGACCATCAGGTATTCTGGACGATGTATTGGTGCAAGTTGGGAAGTTTGTGTTCCCTGCTGATTTTGTGATACTTGATTGTAAAGTGGGTGAGGAAATTCCCATAATCTTGGGAATTCCATTCTTGGCCACAGGAAGAGCTCTTATTGACTGTGAGGCTGGTGAACTTATGATGAGGCTCAATGATGAAGAAATCACCTTCAACGTGCAGATGTCTATGAGGCGACCAAGTGAGTTCGCTAACTGCTCTCTTATTGATGCTGTGAATATGATCCCGGAAAAAGATGATGCATCCCTAACTGTTGGGGACCCTTTGGCTGAATGTTTGATGAATCTAGATGATATGAACGGTGAAGAACTGGCAGATTGGGTGTTAGCACTTGATGAAAAAGGGGTATGGCCAAAGGCTCTCGAGTTTGAGTCACTACATGTAGAGGAAAGAGAGAGTCCGCCGGCCAGGCCGTCTATTGAAGAACCACCCAGGTTGGAACTGAAACCACTGCCACCTTGTCTGGTTAATAGGAACAAAGAACCCATGGATGATGACGTACAGGAAGTGCTAGTGGAGAAGGCCATACCGGATTTTAAGGATGTCGATGTGGTAGAAAATATACTAGAGTTAACCAAGGACATTGATGATACATATTTTGTTGAACTAGTCACTAGTGTTGAGGTTGTTGGTACACACTCCAACCATTTTTTCACATTGTGTTTGGATGATGATATGAAAATAGAGTCATCCGAACCACCTGAGGAGCCAAGGAATAAAGAACAAGATACCTACATTCTGGAATTCTTCTTGCTAGAAAGTCGGGAATACACATTTCATCGAAAGGCCAAGAAGCGCAGATTACTATATTGTTTTATTGGGCCAGGCAGATTCGTTCCACCACTCCAGGAGCATGATCATAGAGCAGATTCAAAACTTGGGATCCAATTTATAAGTTCAAAGTGGAGGCATAAAGTGATTCAAGCAGTTGCTCGAAGGAGCAGGGAAAGCAAAACTAATGGAAAGGATGTCGACACTACTTGAGCAGGGAGTTTCTTACACCTTACTTTTATTTCTTGTTTTCTCTATATGTGATGCACTGAGGACACTACATGATTTAAGTGTGGGGTGTTGTACATATTTGTTATGATTTGTTGTGTTTAGTGTGATTTCTTGTTAGTATTTTTAGCTTTTCTTGTTAGTAAGTTTTTATTTTAGGTAGAACAAAACAGAAGAAAAAAAATCAGAAATATGTGGACTCTTCCCGACGATGGATCTCCTAGACAGTTCTCTTGAGGGAAGTAAGTCTAAAGAAAATTCCAAAAAGATTTTTTTTGTTTTAGGTAGTGTAGTAATTCCCCCTTGGTTTTTCTTTGGACCGCGGTTCTTTACAAGGTTTTTTCTTTGAACCGGGTGTAGGTAGTTTTTAATTTTTAGGAGTAGTAACCACATGGTTGAGAAATTAATAGCAGCAATATCTCAGAACTTTGTGATGTCTTGAGAATAGTCAGTACTTTGGTTGTGACGCTTAGGCTCAATTTTTTGACTCCAGGATAAATACCTTAAATCAGGGATTCTTAAAATTTGCTTAACTGCTTTAACTGGAGTGTCGTGATAGATCCAATCCTGAGTGAGTTATGTGCCATGTGTGTGTGAGATTTGTATGTTATTTTGTGCATTGCATTTGATGTCTAGAACTTGCCCCGTGTGTGTGCAAAGCAAAATAGAAGTTTTGTTCAGACTTGGAAGTGATATAGGCATTTCTTTGTTGATCCAGCTATGTATATTTTATCCACCTGATTGTATGTATCGTAGTTAACCCCGTTGAGCCTATAATCCTTTTTCTTTGGCAACCACATTACAAGCCATACCCCTTTGTTTGAATTGATCATATATTTTAACCTTGTCACCTCTCGTAAGTATTGGAAATGTTATGAAATATGAAAAAGTTAAAGTATGGGGTGGTAGGTTGGTTTTTGAGGGGAACAATTGAAACAAGGAGAAAGGTGCGTTGTTTTGAAAAAGTAAGAGTCACTTAGAAAAAAAAAGTGAAAAAGGAAAGAAAATAGTTGTATTGTGTTGAAAATATATATATATATTCCTTGACAAGTGGTGACTCTTAATGTAATTTTGGTTAAAGAAGTATGGGGTAATAACCTTGATGTGAAGGTGGAGTTGGTTTGATATAAGTTTGAGGTTGAAAGCTAAAGTATATGTATTAAAGTGATAGGGAGGTGTAGTCACTCTTATATCTAAATATATCCTACCTGTCCCGAAGCCGACATTACAACCAAATAAAGTCCTACTTGATCCTAGACTGAATGAGCTCGATTAGTAGAGTAGTACACTACGGGCAAGCCTATGGTGCATCTTTTGTGGAATATGAATATTATTTCTGAGAGTGAGTGAATTCTTTCTATCTTGAGTTCCTAAGTGTTCTTAAATTTTATTGTGTGTGGAACTAGCTCTTTGATTTGGTGAGGGCACATGATTCATGAAGGAAACGTAATGTTGTTGACCTCTAAGTTAGGGTAGTGAGTGGATTGTGAATAAAGCATGGTATATGTGAGTCGATTATTGAGGCGAGGATGTCACACCTTTGTGCTTGAACTGTTTTAAAAAAATTCTTGGTATAACATGCTAAGGGATTTGCTTACTAAGTTGTGTTCATGAGTGTAGTTTGATTGCTCGAGGACGAGCAAAAGTTTAAGTGTGGGGTGTTGATGTGTGGCTAGAATTCATGGTTTAACATGTTATGTGTCTTACATTTTATGTGCGTTAATGATAAAAATACACTTTGTATGTGCATAATGGAGTCTATTTCATGTGTAGGTGAATTGGAGATGCAAGCCGAGCTAAATGGATGCATCAACGTTGAAAATACGCTCAAGAGGCGAAAAGGAGTGAAGCGGGCTACAGCCGGGCGTTTGAGCTGTAAAGCCTGGTCATACCATGATTTATCCGAGCGTTTGGGCCATAAATCCTGGTAGGACCAGGCGTTTGGGGGGCTATAGAGCCCTAACGCCAGGCCTGGCCTGGCTTTATCCAAGCATTTGGGCCATAAACCCAGGTCCCTGGTCTGGTCCAATCCGAATTTTGAAGATTTTAGGTATTTTCCGGTTTGAATAGAAGTCTCCTACATGTTTAGGGTTTGTCCCAAACATATAAATAGATCCAAAAACAAAAATTGGAAGAGATATGCCATTAGAGACAAGAGACGCCTGTGGAATACTACTCAGAGAAGCAAAACATTGATTTTTACAGCTTTTATTTATTACTTTATAGTTTAATTATGCAAGTTATTTTGGGTTTGATTCTTATGAGCATGAGTAGCTAATTTCTTTAATCTAGGATTTTGGTGGAACCCGTTGGGAGATGAACTTATTGTGATACTAATATAGCTTTGATTGGTTGTTAATCTCTATTTGTTCAACTACGTTCATGTTGTAGTTGATTGAAAGGGCCCTCAATTAGTTGTTCCTAATTATTATGTATCTACTTGAGAGACAGTGCATATTTAGGTAGTTTTTTGAACAACACCACTCCCAGAGTATAGATGAAAGTCATAACCGAGGGTTTAGAGGTTGGATTAGAAATAACGACACTTCGGGTGCAATCTAAAGTGATCTGTAATCCAATCTAGCTAGCGTAACTTGAGAGAGTGCATCTAGTAAATTATCATAATTACTTGAGAGATATTTATGGTAGATAGAGTGTTCATGATTGATAGAGACAACTAATCAAACTATAAGAAGTATCCGAGAAGGAAGTTCACCGACGGGGGTAACCATAATCGTAGACCTTTATTATAATTGTTTACAACACATTGTTAGTAATTGTTAGTTTATTATTATTTTTTTTAGAAATAGTACAACATCACCAATTTATATTCAAAAGTCTTGAGAGAATTGATTAAGTAAAAGTTGTGTATTCTGACGACTTGATTGATACGTAAATTCCCTGTGGGATCGACTCTGGGCATAATACCCCGAATTATATTTGCAGTGCCCGTTTAGTCTTCCTATAAGACATAGTTGAGCGTGATCAGTCCCGTTGTACTTCGAGATATTCAGGCATCCTGAACTTCATTAGAATGGTCTTCAGAGCCGCACTCGATGGAAATGGTTTTTGCACGAACTTCTTCAAATCTACCCCCTTCAAAATCAGAGGTGCACCCGGGATCTGATCGACCCTCGAGTTATAGGTTTCTACTTTTTTTTCGTTAGCTTCTATCTTCTTTTCTCCCGATTCAATTCTTTTGGCGAGGTCCTCGAGCATCTTCATAATAGTGGGTTTTGCTGCTGGCTCATTGTTGCTTGACCTTTCTGGTACCTGCTCGACTCGAGGAGCTATTTCCGGTGCTGCTGTACTTGGAGTTTTTTGCTAGCTCTGTAGCTGAAAAATAGCGACTTGCTGCGCTTGCAACATATCAAAAATAACTTTTAGGCTAGCTTCTCTTTCTTCTCGAGCTGGAGCTTTTTGCGCTTCGTGTTTATCACCTTCGCACACACTTTCGTTGGTATCGGAGCCTACATCGATATGCACAGCATTGCGAGAGGCCATATTGACGGGGAGTGGTGCTGGTACTACACCAGAATTTTGTGGTGGTAAACTGGTGATTGGGGTCGCTGCACTGGTCTCTCTATGGGCCTCAAGGACATTGTTCTCATGTGCATTCACTGATATAGACAGTTTTGACCTGAAATAAAAGATTCTTGGACAAGAGAAAGTTTGAAGAATAACTTGTGTTTTCAGAAAACCAGCACTAAAGCAATCACTATTATTTTTAACCCCACAGTGGACGCCAAACTGTTTACCTTGAAAATGGTATTAACAATTATACTTAATTTTGTGGTTCTAAAAATATGTGGTTTATCTTAATACTAGTTATTAGATAGGAAGTGCTAAGTGTGAGTTAGAAAATTAAGATATGCAAATCGATGTTGTCACCGAGATGGGCCTCGAGCTGGCTGGAACAGGGGGGCCTCGAGGTCTAGCTATGGCAGTTAATAATGAGCAATCAATGAAGAAACAATGATATTAGGGTACTTGGGGATAGACTTTTACGGCTAATGATGGGCAATAAATGAAGAATAATAAGCTAAAGAGCAATAAATCTATAGAGCAATTGTTGAACACATTTAAGCAAGAAAAGCCGAGAATGTTCTATTGTTATTCAATATTTATGTGTGTTCAAAAAATGACAGGTTCCCCTTTATATAGGAGGGGGAGTTCCAACATAGTACATGTCTAATTATGACAAGGAAATACTACTGGTACAGTTATATATGGCTCACTACAAGCTTGTACTATTCCTGCAGACCTTGTCAGCTCTAACAACTTGCCCTTGGGAATTTTTCGCCTTCCCATGATGGACATCGACTTTTATACCGCCTCGATGTATGTTGTGATGGGTCCTTGATACGCTCTCTCGAGAGGGGTACTTTGGATTCGAGCCTCAGACTGTGCTTCGAACCCCTCGAAACCGGGCTTGGGATGTCATAGAGGCTCTAAAATCGGACTTCCCCGATTTTGGCCGTATACAAGGTTTATAAAGGCTAAATCACATGTGGGTGGCATGAATAATGTTCATTTTCGATGTTTCAAGAAGATGCTAGATTGAATGAATCAAGCACAATATATTCTAGCTTCTTTGGACAATCAATCTAAGAAAATTAAAAGTGAACATTGAGTTCGCTTGAATACTTGATGCGATAAGGTATCTTTTGAAAGAACGAATGTCTTTTCGGGGCCATGATGAGAGTGTAATTACTAAAAAAAGAGGCTATTTATTAGATCTCCTAAAGTGGTAGGCAGATATATAGGAAGTAAAATATGAAAAATATGGTATGAAAAGAAGTTCCAAAAAATAACACCATGACTTCTCCAGATATTCAAAAAGATATTCTGAATTCTTGTGCAAAAGAAATGGTGGAAGCAATTATTGAAGGCTGGATGGAGATTTGTTTTGGATATTAGTTGCTGAGAGACTTAGGATGTCTCTCATAAGGAACAATGGCACTTGTTCTGCACTATGTCAACAAGGAGGGTAAAATTTTGAAACGATTTCTTGATCTTGTTCATGTTAGAGACAATTGCACATGCATTACAAAAATCAATATATTCTTTTCTTTTACAACATTCATTGAGTTCATCTCTAACATGAGGACAAGGGTATGATGGAGCTAGTAACATGTAAGGAGAAATCATTGGTTAACTTTGATTCTGAAAGATAATCCTTCGGCATATTACATATATTTCTTTGCTCAACAATTACAATTGATTTCTTGTAGCTATTGCAAAGAAACACCATGATGTGAATAATTTTTTGACATTTTTGATAATGTTTTGAATGTTGTTGGAGGTTCATACAAGTGTAAGGAGATGCTTCGAGATGATCGAGCTAAAAAATTAGATGATCTATTAGTGCTTGGTAAAGTTCATATAGAAAGTGGATTAAATCAAGAATCTAGACTTCAAAGGTCAGGTGATACCCATTGGGGATCTCACTTTAAGAAATTTCATAACTTTATTTTTCTATTCTCATCAATTGCTCATGTACATGGAGTTCTTGCAAATGAGGATTCAATTTATCATGAGAAAGCAATGGCAAAAAGTCTAGTGAAAAATATAAGACCATATGAATTTGTGTATATATTACATTTGATGCTAAAAATATTGAAAATTACATATAAATTGAATATGGCTCTGCAAAGAAAAGATCAAAATATTGTTAGTGCTACTAAACTTGTTGATGTCACAAAGAGGCAATTGCAAACAAAGGGAATCTAAATGAAATTCTTTAATAAAAATGTCTCTTCGTTTTGTGGTAAGATGGTATTGTGATCCCAAAAATGGATAAGAAGTATGATTTTGAAAAGTCGAAGCGTTATAGTTCGATTGTTACATATTCTTATCATTTGCACGTAGAAGTTTTTTGTGCTGCTATTGATTTGCAACTTCTAAAGCTTAACAATTGCTTTTGTGAAGTGAATACTAATCTTCTTCTTGGTATGGCTAGTTTGAGTGTCAATAATTCTTTCACAAATTATGATATAAACAAGATTATGGAACTTGCTACATATTATTCAAATGAGTTCACTTCCTCCAAGCTTGAAGATCTTAGTTTTGAGCTTGACAACTAAATTGATTATGTGCGATAAACAGGCAATGCATTCTCTAACTTGAAAGGGCTTGACAATCTCTCGAAGACACTGGTTAAAATAAATATTCACAAGACATGGGGACTTATTTATTTGCTTGTGAAGCTGAGTTTATATTACATGTGGCTACTGTAACGGTCAAAAGAGCTTTTTCCTCAATGAAGTTCATTAAAAATGACTTGTGAAGCAGGATTGGTGATGACTTTTTGAATGATTGTTTAGTTTGTTATATAGAGGATGAAGTATATGAAAGTGTACCTAATGATGCGATCATTGATCGTTTTCAAAACATGACAAGTCATTGAGTGAAATTGAAATAATAACATTTACATTCATATATATTGTGTTTGTCTGGTTCGTGCTTTAGTCACCTTGTTATTGTATATTAGTCTTTGGTCATAGTCTTATCTTAAAATTTAGAGCCAATACACTTCAATCCTAGCTCCGCCTCTAATGCAATTATCAAAACTTTAATAAACTTCATTTAAATTCATTGAAAATTTCATTGACAGCCACTAAAAAATTGTGAAGCTTTGAATTCAAAAAATAGATTTTGCTATTTGGATTGGATATTAACGACAATTATGAATATTTTTTGGAGTTTATATTTCAAATTTGAGGGATTTGGTGAAGATTAACTTACTTTTGGTTGAAATTTCAAATTCAAACCTGAACAAGAAAACATAAATAAATTATATTTATTTTGTATATCGGATGTACCAACATATCTACAAAATATATACCACTAATGTAACTGTATGCAAGTTTTATATAAGTTAAATATGTTTGTACGGATTCTGTACCACAAAAGCAACTAGAGTTTTATAAATATAAATAGAAAAACCTAACTGCAGCGAATAAATATCGTCCAAATTTTGTAGTTATATCTGAATATTTGGAAATAAAATTAGAGGCGGTTTTTAGTTTAATATAGCTCAACCACTTCGAGGTGCTTTTTTTAAGATTACCTCTGCGGATCTAGCATAATTGTTCTATCTCCAGAATAATAGAAATGTAACACAAAATTGATGAATTTACATTCACCTCAAAGAAAATACGAGGAACCTCTAGTAAATATATATTTGAAAAGACCAAATAATTCAGGAGTTGTAAACTGAAATAGTTTTGATTCAAATCAGCTTTTAAGTTCTTTTTAATTTTTTTTGGTGTTTAGTAAAATCAAAAAGTGCTTAAAATAAGTTTAAACAAGGCAAAAGCAATAAGTTGCGCAACCCCACCTTATTATTTTTTGGCTTAAACACTATTTCTGCAAAAAAAGACATTGTTTCGGGGATTTTGCATCTATACCCAGTTTTGGAGTCACAATTGAACCATTACTCACTTTGCAAAAAATATTTGCAAGCCTACCCATTTTACGATCAACTTCAGACTTATTAGGTCTGAAGTTAAAATAAAATTAGTCTGAAGTGAAAAAATTGCATTTCAGATGCACTTAAGGCCAAAAGGTTTGAAGTGTAACAAACGTTTTCCTACACTTAAGGCTAATAAGTTGAAGTAAAAACTTACACTTTAGATGCACTTAAGGCCAAATAGATCTGAAGTGCAACCAATGATTTCTTGCACTTTAAGGTCAATAAGTCAGAAGTGAAAAATTGCACTTCAGATGCACTTAATGCCAAAAGGTATGAAGTGCAACTAACGTTTTCCTACACTTAAGGCTAATAAGTCTGAAGCGAAAAATTGGACTTCAGATGCACTTAAAGCCAAAAGGTCTGAAGTGCAACCAACGTTTTCATGCACTTAAGGCCAAATAGGCCTGAAGTGCAAAGACTAGAAATAGAATTTGTTCTTCGAATTTTAACAATTCAATATACGATTTAATACTTAAATCTACTGCAAATAAGCTCAGATTGAAACATAACCACCAAATATCATCAAGACCCTAATCATCAATTTGCCAAAACAACAATAAATCTAACAAACTCATTTTGCAATTAAGAAAAAGAAAAAGAAGAAACCCTAAACAATAAAATAAAATAAAAAGCGCCACAACAACTCACTAGTATAAAATATCATAATTACCTTAAAATATGTTCACAGATATCATATACAATCATTGTTACCCGAAGAAGAAGAAGAAGAATAAGAAGATTTGAAGTTATTTAAACAGTAGATAATTTTTTTTTTTAAAATTATAAAATAAGTACAAATTAAATAGAGGCGACCAAATAAAATACCACTGCAACTTTTATTTTTTTTAAATCAATCTAAACTGCCTCTGAGATTTGAAGGCATTAGATACCGTTATTTTGTGAACTATATATCTACATGTTGTACTGTTTATCGTAACGTTTGTACCGTTTTGATAATTATTCTAATAAAATTGAAAAAAATCAATGACATCATAATTAAGGACTAACTGAACAGGTGATAAATGACCACAAAAAATAAAATAAAAAAGAGTTCCAAATTGCTATTAAGTCACTGTTTTAGTATCTTGAGTTTGTTGTTTAGTAATCTTAAATCTGAAGTAAAGCCGTTGCAAATTATTAATCAGTAATACAAGAAAATCACGAATTTGGATATTGTCAATTCACTTTTCCACCAATTATACAGCATACTCTTTTCGGTTATTTCTTTCATTGGCATAGAAAGAGTATTTTAAGTTGAAATTGAAAATAATATTTCAAAGTTGAGCATGTCTGACCAGATTTTTAAAAACTATTTTTCTTTTGAGAAATATTTTTATCAAAAATAACTTTAGGAAGAAGTATTTTTGATGAAAGCAAGTCTGTATTAGACTAATTCATTTGAAAGGTACTTATTCAGTATCTCATAAACGGACAAGTGACAAAGGAACTTGGACAAATGTCTAGCATGACATGCAATTCCACGACCTAAAATTCGAGTCGTGATAGTACATAATTCAACACGTTAGATAAGCCAATTAACAAATATGCAATTCCAATAATATTTCATAAGACAATTAAGTAAAAGAAATTATCTGAATCCTATAGATTTCCCAAGGACTAGTAGTACAAAGCATGAGATTCTAAGATTAGAATTTACAAAGTTAGTATGGAATAAATACATCATATGTTCTACAAGTACATAAACAGATTTATATATTCTAAGGCTACCATGAACAAGAGGCAGCTACAACCGGAATGCAGTTAAGTCTTCAATTCCAGCTCCCGTCGATCACGTCAACATCCACAGTTAACATCTGCACGCAATGTGCAGAAGTGTAGTATAAGTACAACCGACCACATGTACTCAATAAGTAACAAACCTAACCTTAGATTGAAAGTAGTGACGAACTGGAACAAAGGTCGGGTCCAACACCAACAGCCAACAACAGTCCATAGCAATGTAAAGCAAGTAATAAAAGAAGTAACTCAGAGATAGAATGCTCCGCTAAAATCATGATTTCTGATAATAGTTCTGCCTTTCAAGTATATCAGTGCAAACCCAAGTCGTTTACTTAAGTTGCTAAAAATATGAGTAAGTTTGAAAACAATAATTTTTCCTAAATATCTTTTCAACCATAAATAAGATGTTCCATTTTTTTTTCCCAGATAGCAAGTGTAATTACATCTCTATGCCCATATGTCAACATATGTGAGAAGTCATCAATGACGTGATACCGTACGTTATGAGAAAAATACATCTATATGCCTTTATGTCATGTGTGCATGTCAATGCAACGTATCTCAGAGATGAACTCATGTACTCCCACTCTCAGAGTACTCAATCTCACAGTCTCAAACTTTCCACTCATCATGCTCGATCACTCAGTATAGTATATGGTCAATCTAGCCTAGAAAAGATCCATTCTGGAATATATACATCAACTGACCATCAGTCACTCGGTACTGAGTAGGGTCAATCCAGCCCGTGGGGAAGATCCATCCCCAGGTATAAATGATTCGGACAAGATCCATGTCCAGGGAAGATCCACCCCTCAATATAAATCAACCACACTCACTGGGGGTGTGTGCAGACTCCGGGGAGGCTCATTCAGCCCAAGCTCTATATCAAGTCAATCATGGCACAAATTAATACAATCTGTTACGTCGTGCAACCCGGTCCCATAATATAATCAATATAACATGTTGCGACGTGCAGTCCGATCGCATAATATAACCAATATAACATGATACGGCATGCAACCCGATCCCATACTATCAATCAGTCTCTCGGCCTCACTCAGTCATCAACCTTTCCAACCTCCCGGGCTCACAATGCCATGAAACTAGCACAAAATGATGATATGATGTGCCAATAACTGGTAACAGAGACTGAGATGTGATATTAATATGAATGCGTATGACTAAGCATGTAATGCAATGAAAGCAGATAACCAATAGCAGAAATGACCTCAGTGGGTCCCAACAAGATAAACATTTATCCTAGACATGGTTTCTAACATGGATCACGACTCAATAGCTCTAGTATGTAAATATTGCATGGTTACAGATAAGATAAGGTAGCTACATCATACCACAGGAATAACGGAGTCACAATTCACACGGTGCACGCCCACAAACCCGTCACCTAGCATGTGTGTCATCTCAACAACAAACACATAGCATGTAATTCTGGGTTTCATACCCTCAACATCAAGTTTAGAAGTGTAACTTACCTGGAACAAGCCAAATCCAATACCGAACAAGCCCAACGATGTCCCAAAGATTCCATCACATGCGTACCGACCTTCGAATGGCTCAAAATTAGCCAAAAGCTACTCAAATACATCAAGTAATGCAAAAGGAAACAAACCCAATCGAAAAAGGTCGAATCTTTAATCAAAGCCCAAAAATCATCACAAAGTTCCAAACCGGGCCTGCACCTCGGAACCTGACAAAACTCACATAATCCGACAATCCATTCAATTACGAATCCAACCATACTAGTTTCACTCAAATCCTACTCCAAATCGATGTTCAAAACTCAAAAATTCACATTATGAACTTTAGGATAAAACCACCAATTTTCTCTTTTCGAACCCTCAATCAAATGCCGAAAACAAAAATAGATTTATGATATAAAATCTAAAATGAGTAGAGAACACTTACCCTAGTCTATATGGTGAAAATTGCTTCAAGAATCGTCTCAATCCTAGCTTCATAGCTCCCAAAATGTAAAAATGGCTGAAACCCCCGAAATAGAGTACTTTATACTTCTTCTCAGGTATCCTCTTACGCGAACGCGGTAGAAGCATTGCATTCGCGAAGAACAAACCCACACAACCTCACTTTACACTACGTGTTCGGGTCAAACCCTCGCGAATGCAATGAAGAACACTGCCAGTCGTCTGCACAACACTACGCGAACGCATAACCATGGGTGCAGACGCGAAGAGCATAACTTCAAACCAACGCGAACGCGACCAAGGAAACACGAACGCGAAGAAAAAACTACTGCACTGACCAAAATACCTATCGCGAACGTGTTCCTCCATTATCGATTGCGAAGCACATCTGAACCCCCATAAAACCAGCAATCTCATGCAACTCTAAAATTGTCTGAAGCCAATTTGGAAAATGTTCGAGCCCCTCGGGACCCTGTCCGAACATGCCAAAAAGTACCATAACACAACCTACTCGAGGCCTCAAATCACACATAACAACAACGAAACGACAAATTGTACCCCAAATCAAACTTGATGAACTTTGAATTTTTCAACTTTCATAACTCATGCTGAAACATAGCAAACCAACTCGTAATGAACCAAAATTTTGCACGCAAGTCCCAGATGACATAACGAAGCTATTACAATTCCCTAAACCACAATCTGAATCTGAGAACCTTAAAGTTAACTCTCACTCAAGCTTATGAACTTTCCAAACCTTCATATTTTCAACTTTCGCCAATTCGTGTCGGAACCTTCTAGAAACACCAAATGCAAATCCGAACATACGGCCAAGTCCAAAATCACTATCCGGACCTAACGTAACCATCAAAACTCCGTTCCGAGGTCAAATTTACAAAAGTCAAACTTGGTCAGCTCTTCCAACTTAAAGCTTCCTAGTTGAGAATCGTTCTTCCGAATCAATTTTGAATAACTTGAAAACAAAAATCGAAAATTCACAGAAGTCATAATACATCATATGGAGCTACTCACGCCCTCAAACTACCGAACGAAGTGCAAATGCTCAAAACGATCGTCCGGTTCATTATATTCTCCCACACTTAAACATACGTTCGTCCTCGAATGTGCCAAGAGTCGTTCCAAAGCCATCAAATCACTGTGTATCCTTACCATGCACATACCTGGGGTTGATCCCATATTACCCTAATCCATATAAGCCTGACGACAAAACCTAATTGAAGATCCTTAATTCAAGCTTAGCCCATAAACCTTGGAATTCAATTTTCCAACATCCAAAATTTCCTATAAGACTCAAATCTCGCATCTATACATTGTATAAGTCTGAATAAACTACATCGAGCCTTAATGGTAACCCAAGACACAATCACATGATATATAACATAACTCAAATACTCATAGAAATAATTTCTAATCATTGTAGATGCTTAAAAAAATAAACCGCTACTGGTAATAAACATCATATCAAAAAAGCCTTGATCAAAAACCTTCATACACTGCCGATGATGAAAGAAACACACAGAAACTCGTAACCACTTATCAGACCAGCAAGTCATGGAACTCTCCCTCCTTCGACAAGAACTATGACCAATTTCTAAGCCGACTTCCGATATTATCCTCCATACATGCTACAATAAAATCTGATAGTGTACATTCTAGGTCCAATGACCACATCTCATCCAACACAACCACTTTAGTGACATGCCACATCAATACAATCTAAAGCCACAACTCATGCAATCCGTGCACCAATAAGCAACAATCCAAATGTACTCAATCATGGAAAATGACTCAAACGAGAGAACCATCCCGCAAGTTCAACAAGTACCACCATAACCGAAATTCTATGAACCCATCATACCCAGTATAACCAAGGCACATGAATCTAACACAAAGGATCACATCTTAACATAACCCCGCTGCAATGTGTAACCTCATCCAAACACTGGTCCATATGAAATACCTCAACCACCATGATCAAAATCAATAACCACGCACAATTCGACATCAAGTACCCAAGGTGCATGACCATAATCATGGAGAGATAACTAACACAATACCACAATCTGGAAAGAACATAACCAATTCAACACCCTAATACCCATCCCGCTCAAACTCCGCTATAAGACCCAAATAGAACCTCACCATGTGTGCATATAATCAACGAATCACAACCCCTTATAGAATAAAAGGGTAACTCATAGAACATATCAGAATACGAATAAGCTCAACTCTAACTGAATGGAACATCCCTCAACTATAGCCGTAAGGAGTAAACCAATCTGACCCGGTGTAGAATGCACATCCCCATTGGGCCTACCAATGAACCCCAAATCAACTCTAGTCACCCACAAATAGGTAAATAAACCTCTGAAGGTCCACAATGACTGAATCGTAACACATACTATCATATGGCTAGTTTTGGCCACAACTTCATAGTCCACAACCACAAAACAATCCGCTCCTAAGAACTCCTAATCTACAAATCAACAGAACACACGAATCACCATATCTGATCCCAACTCCACCGCCCAAATGTTTAACACATCTCTCATACACGATTATCCCACGAGGAATACTTCTATAATTAATCTTTGCCACATAGAAAAATCTTAATATCAGCAGTCGATCAACCAGGCGAGCACTGTAATACCAATAAAGCATTCGTAAGTCAAAACACAATGCACCTTCTAAAATGTGCACCCTTCTCAGGCAATACCAAGTGGTAATATCATTCACCTAGTCATATGGATTCATCCATGCTGCCTAGGAATTTATGTCCTTCCCTTCAAAACTGACTTGTGACCTTGCACATGCAAATATCGATCCCACACAACACACTACATTGATCATGCCATTATAAGAAAAGCACGAGAATCTCATAATCAACTCTGAGTCACAAGCAAACTACATTCTAAATTAGCCAGGAACCTTCCATTTGATCTGATCAGGATAAAATCACAATACGCAACATGTTCCTCACACTAATAGGAAATATACATCTCGAAACATGGTAAAAACCATTGAGAACACTTTGAAACCCATTTTCACATAACCAAGTGATCATAATTGAATCTCTCTAAATTATCCAAGTCACGCAGGTCCCCAAAACCCAAGAGCATTGCCACAAAACACCTGTAGAGACTCACCACATCATAAGTACTCAAAGAACCGATCATATTCATTACTGTGTTGAACCAATATATTACTAAATTGTCCTATTTCTCCGATTTCCTTCCAAATTTCCTTCAAATTAATACTTCTTTTTGATAGAAAACCATGATCCTTAACCAAAACTCACGCCACGAACTCTAGCATAGAACCATAATGCCCTAAGGCCCATAAGCCACTGAATTCTTTCTTAAGCACCCCAAAAGTACCACAACCAAGATAACCACTTTGAAGAGACCTTTTGCGAATCTAAAGTCATTTCCTTCACTTCCCTAATACTGATATGCAGAATCTATAAGGATATAGAAATACCGCAAGTCTCGACACTATCCAATATAAATCTAAGTTTCTAGAATATACAAATCCCAAAAATTCCTAATTGCTACATTTAAATCTTTAATCCATTAGAACCTTCTCGAGTGTCATTCACTCCGCTCAAATCTCAATTGCACCGCCCCAAACGAGCCAAATGACTTGTGCCTCATTAGCACGACGACACCCAAAGAAGTAACCCCACATTAACGCGACCAAGCAAATTCCTACTCCATGCACACTACATCCTTCACGAATAACCACTCAATCATTCCATGATTCCCATATACCCATAGAGTGTAATACAACCCGTATCCAAAAATTCCATTACTCGAGTCATCCTCAACTCAACCTCTATAAGTCATAATTTATTGCCAGTGTACCTCAAACCAAAACCAATAGAACACATAACCGTGCAATCAACTTGTCGATAGAAGGCTCACCCACTTGGGTCAAAGCCATGGAATAAAACATCTGATAACTTGCCATACCCCATTACTGTCATAATACCACTGTGAGATTCGACTAAATCCTTCATAAGCTCATGTAACACAAACCATCTAATACCTCAAATCATCTGCAAATCTTGCATTCATCCTCGTAATGGTAAGGTCAACTATTACAACTGATCCAACATCAAATTGCATAAATAACCCACTGGTAGAAAAGAAAGCCTCCACATAACATCATAAAATTCACACATCCCTAGATTACCTCTCTGGTTATAATCCACCAACTTATCCTCAAACTGACATCTGTTTATACCCTTTCACAGCCACAACTACTATGCAACCACTTAATCTTCCCGAGGTTGAACCCATCAACAAGACATGAAAATCTACTTTGTTCCACAATTATACAATCGTGGAAAAACTTCTAATACACTCATAACTCGAGACTATACATCCCATCAAGACAGAAATCAAGCACCCAATAGTATTTTCTACATCTCAAGGAAAACCCTTATTATCACATTCAAACCATCTGAACACATCTCGCAGTCACATCATTTCATCACATAGCCATCCAGCCACCCATTGAGCCACGAATTCCACTCATGAAGACACTACCGGATATATAAGTCCAAAAAACGTGCTCACACAGTTGTAATCCACGTGCTCAAGCTACGATCAAAACCCAGCCTTGAATCCTCCATACTGGAGCCTCATCAGCACACAAAAATAATGTCTCGCACCTCATCCATGGAATCACAAGTCGTTGATGCACTACTGATACTGAGCGCATACGCATACGAAAGTGTGGAAAGAATTCAAGGAGTTACATTTCAAGCTGAATCAATGTCGCACAATAAGGAAAGAAAGACAAAAAGTTTATCTTAAATGCCATGTAGCCTCTCGAAGATAGTTATAGACGTCACCATACTGATTCGCAAGACTCTACTAGGCACTTGCTATTGACTTGTAGAACCTAGAGCTCTAATACCAATCTATCACGATCCAAAATCTGACTAGTCGTGATGGCACCTAACCCAACCCGCTAGTTAAGGATATTAACAACTATCCAATTCCAATAATATTTAATAAGAAAATTAAGTAAAAGAAGTTATCTGAATCCTATACATTTCCCAAGGACTGGTAATACAAATCATGAGCTTCTAAGATTAGAATTTACACAACTGGTATGGAATAAATACATCATCTATTCAAAAAGTACATAAACAGATTTATATATTCTAAGGTTACCATGAACAAGAGGCAGCTACAACCAGAACACATGTACGTCTTCAATTCCAGCTCCCGTCAGTCACAGCAACATCAGCAGTCAACATCTGCACGTAAGGTTCAGAAGTGTAGTATGAGACCATAGGTACTCAATAAGAAACAAACCTAACCTTAGGTTGAAAGTAGTGACGAGTTGTAGCAAAGGTCGAGTCCAACACCAATAGCCAACAACAGCCCGTAGCAACGTAAAGCAAGTAATAAAATAAGTAACTCTAAAATCCTGATTTCTGATAATAGTTATGCCTTTCAAGTTTATCAATGAAAGCACAAGTCATTTATAGAAGTTGCCAAAAATATGAGTAAGTTTGAAAATAGTAACTTTTCCCAAAAATCCTTTCAACAATAAATAAAATGTTCCATTGCAAGTATAAAATACATCTCTATGCCCATATGTCAACATGTGGGAGAATTCATGAATGACGTGATACCGTATAACATGAGGAAAATACATCTCTACGCATGTATGTCATGTGTGCATGTCAATGCAATGTATCTCAGAGATGAACTCATGTACTCACACTCTTAGAGTACTCAATCTCAAAGTCTCACACTTTCCACTCATCATGATCAATCATTTAGTACTGTATATGGCCAATCTGGCCCAGCGAAGATCGATCCCTGAATATATACATCAACTGACCATCAGTCACTCGAGACTGAGTAGGGTCAATCCAACCCGTGGGGAAGATGCATCCCCAGGTATAAATGCTTCGGACAAGATCCATGTCCAGGGAAGATCCATCCCTCAATATAAATTAATCGCGCTCACTAGGGGTGTGTACAGACTTCGGAGGGGCTCCTTCAGCCCAAGCTCTATATTAAGCCAATCATGGCACAAATCAATATAACCTGTTGCAACGTGCAGCCCGATCTCATAATATAATCAATATAACATGCGGCGGAGTGTAGCCCGATCCCTTAATATAAATAACATAACATTCTAGGGCGTGCAACCCGATACCATAATTTCAGTCAGACTCAGGCCCTCGGCCTCACTCAGTCATCAGTCTCTCTAATCTCTCGATCTCACAATGCCATGAAACTAGCCCAAAATGATGATATGATGTGTCAATAACTTGTAACAAAGATTGAGATATGATATTCATATGAATGCGTATGAATGAGTATGTAATGCATTGGAAGCAAATAAGTGAACAGCAGAAATAACATCAGTGGGTCCCAACAGGATAAGCGTGTAGCCTAGACATGGTTTCTATCATGCATCACAACTCAATAGCTCTAGAATGTAAAGATTTCATGGTTACAGATAATAAAAGGTAGGTACAAAGTACCACAGGAATAACGGAGTTAGAATTCACACGGTGTATGCCCACACGTCCGTCACCTAGAATGTGAGTCACCTCAGCACCAAACATAGAGCATGTAATTCGGGGTTTCATACCCTCAGCACCATGTTTAAAATTGTTACTCGCCTCGAACAAGCCAAATCCAATAACAAGCAAGACCAACGATGCCCCAAAGATGCCATCACGCGCGTACCGACCTACGAACGGCTCAAAACTATCCAAAAGCAACTCAAATACATCAAATAATGCCAAAGTAAACAAACCTACTTGAAAAAAAGGTCGAATTTTTTAATCAATCATCCCAAAAGTCCAACATGGAACCGCACCTCGGAACCCGACAAAACTCACATAATCTGAAAACCATTCAATTACGATTCCATCCATACTAATTTCACTCAAATCCAACTCCATATAGATTTTAAAACTCAAAAATTCACATTATGAACTTTAGCCCAAAACCCCTAGTTTTCTCTTTTGGAACCCTCAGTCAAATGCCAAAAACGAATATAGATTCATGATATAAACTCAAAAATGAGTAGAGAACACTTATCCCAGTTCACATGGTGAAAATTACTTCAAGAACCGCCTCAATCAGAGCGCCATAGCTCCCAAAATGTAAAAATGACTGACCCCCGAAATAGAGTACTTTATACTTCTACCCAGGTATTCTCTTACGCGAACATGGTAGAAGCCTCACATTTGCAAAGAACGAACTCACACTTCCTCACTTTACACTACTCATTTGCGGCCAAACCCTCGCGAACGCAATGAAGAACACTGCCAGCCCTCCGCACAACACTACACGAACGCATAGCCATGGATGCATACGAAGAACAAAACTTCAACCCATCGTGAATGCGACCAAGGAAACGTGAACGCAAAGAACAAACCTCTGCACTGACCAAAATACCTATCGCAAACGCGTTCCTCCACCTGCAATTGCGAAGCACAACTGAAAGACCAGAAAAACAGCAATCTCATGCAACTCTAAAATGGTCCGAAGCCAATCCAAAACACACCTGATCCCCTCAGACCCCGTCCGAAAATGACAACAAGTCCCATAACACAACGTGGACCTAATCGAGGCCTCAAATCAGACATAACAATAATGAAACGAGAAATCGTACCACAAATCAAACTTGATGAACTTTGAACTTTTCAACTTTCCTAACTCGTGCCGAAACATAGCAAACAAACCTAGAATGAACCCAAATTTTTGCACACAAGTTTCAAATGACATAACGAAGTTATTCCAATTCCCGAAACTAAAATCCGAATCTGATATCCTCAAATTCAACTCTTGGTCAAACTTATGAACTTTCTAAACCTTCAAATTTCCAACTTTCGCCAATTTTTACCAAAACCTTCTAGAAACACCCAAATGCAAATCCGGGAATACGAGTGAGTCAAGACTTACCATTCGGACCTAACAGAACTATCAAAACTCCGTTCTGAGATAAAATTCACAAAAGTCAAACTTGGTCAACTCTTCCAACTTAAAGCTTCCTAGTTGAGAATCGTTCTTCCAAATCAATTTCGAATAACCTGAACACCAAAACCGGTGATTCACACAAGTCATAATACATCATACGGAGCTAATCATACCCTTAATCTATCGAGCCAAGTGCAAATTCTCCAAATGACCGGTCATATCATTTCATGCAACCATTCTACCTATGACATTGACATGATTAGAAGCCACTCCCATTCCTATAAATAGGCCAGTCATGACCCCATCAAAAAAATATCAAAATTTAATCTTTTTTTTCTTGCAAAATTTCATTACTCTCTTTTATTTTACTAACTTTTTTTAATATTTTAACACGTTATCAGCAAAGAAAAGAGCCTCAAGTTTTCAGTCCTAACATCAATATTTGTTCAGTGTCATTCTCTCATCAAATATATTATCACTGTCTCTTATGCAATGCAAAATAGTATTAACTGCCATTGTGCTACTGGAAGGTTTTTCTTCAACATCTTTGTGTAATATTATTCTGAAATCTAATTCTGATTTCATGCTATTTAAATTTTTTAAGTTACACTAACACCCACGTACATGAAGATGTCTATGATAAAAAAATGATGGTTAAGTGCCAAATCAGGAGGTAATGGTTAAATTCTTCTATTGCTTTGCTATCACCTTAATATGTGTATAGGGAAAAATACGACATGACACATGACCACCTAAAGGAAGGATACGTGGAACACAATATGGGGATGGTCACCGAACATAGCTATTCCACTTGTCACCAGAAAGAATAACTATCATAAAAGGAGTATTAAATACTTTACACCCAGTAACTTTTAATATAGAATATTTTGCAGCATTAAGGTTGATGGCCCGTTAAGAGGAATTTACATCTTCATCAATGGCTCTCATAATTGACTCTAAAGAAGGGCATGATCCTAGGACTTTCTTCCCTAGACATATCTATAAATAGGGAGCTCAGTTATCATTGTAAAGCAGACAAATTTTCTGGCTAATTTACACTACATTCTATATAACATTTTAATAATTTTACTTTCTCGCTTTTGATATCATCATTGTTGTACCCGGAAATCCTGTTCCCAGACTCATCAGCTCTGTCGTTCCATCTAGATTCTAAGGCTAAGTATATTATATTTCATCAGTTATTTCATTATTTTTTTAGATCAAGTTAATTCAATTGTCAAGAAACCACGAACAAATTCAACTATATCATTTTACGGGTAAACAGTTTGGTGCCCACTCTGGGGCCTAGAAACCCATGCAATTAAGTTGATGCTTGCCTTTTTACAAACGTGTGTTTTTGTCTTAAAAATCACAAAAGTAATGGCAGACAATATGTTAACGGCACACGCAACCCAGAAATTCAAGGGGAATAACCTCATTTCGAGGATTCAATCTCTAACACTTGCAATGAGGAGAACGATGCCTCGCCTGCGCATGACAGGTGGTACCCTCGAAAGTTTGGGGAGACAACTCCTAATGATGCTGATGAGAAGCATTGAGTGGATGCACTGAGGGTCCTGGAAGAGCAACAGGCAATCATTCTAGACCATCTCACGCGACAGGATCAGGTTATGACGGAACTAAAGCATGTGCTATAAGGTGCTTCAAATAATGCGAACAGGCGAGATGCAATTCCTCCCGATGATCCGGCAAACCAAACGACGCAGAGAGTAAAAAACAACACTCTCAGGGGGGAAGTTGACTCCGACGGGACTGAAGGGAGTATATTCGACCTCAACAACGATAATGATCCGTTCAAGGAGGAAATTTTGTGGTTCATGAATGAAGTAAACGTCTGCATGGATCAAATCCTAGGCACGCCGCCAATATTAAAAGGCCAGAACTCGAAGAAGTATATTCAATTACCGTACAAGCCGAGTGCGGCCCGGATTTAATCCCGAAACAATTCAAAATGCACGAAGTGCTGAAGTATGACGAAACTTCAGATCCACGGGAGCACATTACCATTGACACAATAGCAGTGAAAGGAAATGATTTGGCTCCTCACGAAATTGAGTTTGTGTTGCTGAAGAAATTTGGTGAAATTCTCACAAAGGGAGCTTTAACATGGTATTCACTATTTCCCAGCATTCCATAGATTCCTTTGATATGCTCGCAGATTCTTTCATCAAGGCTCATGCCGGTGCCAGAAAGGTACATGCCCGAAAGGACGACATTCAGGATCGACGTTGGAGAATCTGAGTTATTACGAGAGTTCGATACCCGGTTCTAGAAGGAAAGGATGTTGCTATCGGGAGTCCCGGATGAATTTGCAACTGAAGCATTCACCAATGGTTTAAATTCGAGAAGTTCAGACGCTTCCCAAAGTTGAAGGAATGTTTGCTTGAGTTTTAAGCAACAACTTGGGTGGATGTCCACAACCGGTATGAGTCAAAAATAAGGATCGAAGACGATTAGTTTGGATTTCCATCGTCGACCAAAGGACGAGAGAAGAATAGATAAAAATGAAAGATGATATTGATATGGATAGACGAACTTCGAGGGTCCGATTTTTGCCCTATGAGCGGACAGAAGGTCGTGGTAGGAGCTTGCGGACATCATCCAAGTTCACCATTGATAGAAGGACCGATCGTAGCCAGAACAACAGATCGTTGCTGGATAGAGAAATCTCGGGGTCGCGAGATTCTTCTTACCCAAAGTTATAAGAATATAATTTTAATGTCAATGTAGTAGAGTTGGTGTCGTCCATGAGCAATATCAAAGAGGCAGGATTCCCAAGACCTATGAAATATGATCACAGCCAGAGGGATCCCAATATATGGTGCGAATACCACGGTACTAATGACCACCGGACTGGGGACTGTCGACACCTTCGGTAAGAAGTGGCAACACAGTTAAAGAATGGTCACGTCAAAGAATTCTTGAGTGACCGAGCTAAAAAATTATGGTCGGAATAGGGGCGATGCGGAAACCTCAAAAGAAGGAGAGGAACCTTCGCGCCAAACGATCAACATAATCTTCGGAGGGAATGAAATTAACGGGGTCACCTTTTCGAAAGTGAAGATGACAAAAGTATCAATAACTCATAGTAAAAGGTTCCGGGAAGACGATATCACATTTACATACAGATATGCAGACGGATTATTGCTATCGCACAATGACACGCTAGTAATTTCTTTAAATGTGTTAGATTTTAAAATTAAATGTGTTTTAGTAGATCCAGTAAGTTCAGCTAATATCACACAATGGAGAGTACTGGATCAATATAAAAATAAACAGAAGCATTATCCCATCAATGAAACTCTTCGCTGGATTCAACCTCGCAAGCGTGACTACCCGGGAGAAATTTTGTTGCTCACGAACACTGAGGGAGTAATGAAGACAATTCTCTTCGAAGTGGTTGATGGAGACATGGGGTATAACATCATCTTGGGAAGACCATGGCTGCACGAGATGAAAGTTATGCCTTCAACATATCACCAATTGTTAAAGTTTCCGACACCCAAGGAGATCAAACAGATAAAGGGTGATCAACCGGCAACAAGGGAGATGAATGCAATTTCAGTCTCCAGTAGCAAAGGAAAGGAATGTGCAGCATAAAAATTACTAGAACCGGCACTTGTCCCCAAGACAGAGGAAGCTAGCCGGAGATAAAAGAGTTGGAACAATATCAGGTACCAAGGTTTTTTCAAGTACCAGAAGAGATGTACGCAACAAAGTCCACGGCAGAAGAACAGGAGCAGGTTGCGTTGTTCGAAGATTTCCTAGAAAGGAAATTCCATTTAGGAACAGTACTGCACCCAGAGATCATGTCTGCTTTATTTAATTCCTTAATAATTAACGCTGATTGTTTTGCATGGTGGCACGAGAATATGACAAGAATCCCGATAGAGATATCCGTACACAAGCTAAGCATGGATCCTAACATACCTCCGGTAAAACAAAGAAGCGCCCTATTGCTAAAGCAAGGAATAAATTCGTCAAAGAAGAGGTAACCCGTTTACATAAGATTGGTTCAATCTGAGAGGTAAATATTCGGACTGGCTAGCCAATATAGTAAGTAGTTCCTAAGAAAAATAATAAATTTCGCATATGCGTAGATTACAAGGATCTTAATAAGGCGTGCCTAAAAGACTCATTCCCATTTCCAAATATCTATCAAATGATTGAGGCTACAGCCAGGCACGAGTTAATGAGTTTCCTCGATGCTTATTCTGGGTACAATCAAATCAAGATGAACCCAGAAGATCAGGAAAAGACTTCGTTTATAACAAATATTGATATATATTGTTGCAATGTGATGCCCTTTGGGCTAAGAAACACTGAAGCCACTTATCAACGGCTCGTGAATAAGATGTTCAAAAAACAAATAGGAAAGACTATGGAAGTATATATAGATGATATTCTCTTTAAGTCTTTGAATGTAGGTGACCGCTTAAAGCATTTGCAAGAATTAGTTGACATCCTAAGGGAGCATAATATAAAACTTAACCCTGAGAAGTGTGCGCTTGGGGTCAATTTGGGTAAGTTCCTAGGACGTCTAGTCTCACAAAGGAGAATTAAAGTAAATCCCGAAAAAATCAAGGCCATAAAGGACATCTCGCATTAATTGTCCAATCTAAAAGAAGTACAGAGGTTCATAGGGAGATTGACAGCTTTGAGCAGGTTCATTCCCGTTCATCGGAAAAGTATCATCGCTTCTTCGCACTACTCAAAAAGAAAATCAATTTTTAATGGACACCGTAGTATCAACAAGCCTTGAAGGAGTTTAAGAAATATTTGTCAAGCCCTCTGTTGCTCTCAAATCCAAAAAGAGGTGAAACATTGCTAGTCTACCTCGCGGTTTTAGAAGTTGCGGTAAGTGTAGTTTTAGTCCGAAAGGACGAAGGTACGTAATCTCCCATTTATTACGTTCGCAAAATTTTAACAAAAGCAGAAACTCGCAACCCACATCTGGAAAAGCTAGTCTTAGGTCTCGTAGTCGTCGCTCGCAAACTAAGGCCCTACTTTAAATGCCACCCAATAGATATGATGACTACTTTCCCTCGGACGAATATCCTCCATAAACCTGATCTATCGGTAGATTGGCCTAATGAGCGGTCGAAATGAGTGAGTTCGATATAGAGTATAAACTGAGGACTGCAATTAAGTCACAAGTATTGGTTGACTTCTTGCCAATTTCAGTCCGGGACTATTGCCTCCTGAAGTCAAGGAGGCAATAATGGTTTCAGAATCGACACCGGGAGTTTGGACATTATTTACGGACAGAGCTTCAAACGTAAAAGGGTTCGGGCTCGAAATAGTCTTGATCACGCCTTCAGGGAAACCTTAAGGCAAGTGATGTTTGGCTAAAAATCCATGTTTTCGCATGTAAGTTGCCTTGCATTACACCTCGATCTTGTTAATTTTTGTGTGAATATTTTTTATTCGAGCTTAATAATGTTATTTATATGTGTAGGAGTCAATTGAAAGTGATTTGGGGAGTTTGCATGCAAATTGACGTCAAAAAAGGAAGAATTTGGAGGATGTATAAGTTTGGTGCCAGGAACGAACCAAAATGCCAAAGACAGAAGATGAAAAAAGTTTGATGTCCTAGTTGGTGCCAGGCGCCAAGCGAAACGCCAAAGGGCGGATTTTGTCCTAATTCGGCTGGGACTTGGGGATTTCAACCCTAAACGTCCCCAACATGTATAAAAGGGGTTCTAAGACTATTTTTGAGGGAGGTGACATATTTTGGATGAGGGATCAAACAAATTGTGGAACAAGGGAGAGCACGGAGCCGCCGTAGAGGCCGAAATTCATCAGATTCCATCTTTTTTTCATTTTGCTACCATGTCTATGCGGAGCTAAATTTCACGTTCTAAGGTTGTGGTTGTCATGAATATTGAAGCTTATTAATTACATTACCGTTAATTCAAGTTATCATCTTTGGTTGTTTCTCTAATTCTGTGCATAATTGCTTAATTGTTTGGCCAGCAATTGAGTTCTATTTACTATATATGCTATGCTTGGGAAAGTCGTGTTTAGATCAGAGTAGAATTAGAGAGAGTTTGTTTCTGAACCCGTGGCTCGGGGAAAGATTTTGTGGTTAGGTTAGTAATATACCTAACAGTCTTACATAGTTGAATGTCATATTATATTCTTTCATGATAGATTCAATACCATAGGAATATATGGTTGATATATCGCAGATAGACAAATTAGTATTGTGGGAGCATGCTATTTATATAGACGATTCGTTCAGCTGGCAACCATAGATAATTCGGATTAACATGTGTAAGTACAAACTCAATAGGATTGATAAACCGACCACAATCCTGAAATCTGCATCTCCCTTGATTACCTAATTAAATTTCACAATAGTAGTTTAGTAGAAAAATAATATTTTTTGATTATCTTGAACAGTAAATTGATTTTAGTTTGCTTATTTAACGATTAATCTAAGTCTCTATGGGTTCGACATCCGACTTTCGAGTCATTTTATTACTTGACGACCACGTATACTTGCGTGTACTTGGGAAAATAATAAGTTTTTGGCGTCGTTTCCAGGGACTTCGTTATTGATAGGTTATCTAAGTTTAGATTTTAGTTGATTTTTGTTCAAGTTTTTAATTTTCTTATTTAGTTATTAGTATTTTCTTTTCTTATTTTGACATGACATCTTAGAATGAAAATTGTTTAAATGATGATTATTCTTACTTTGGTGATCCTTGTCCATATTGTGGAGGGCCCACTTATGGAAAAATTGTCAGAATATTCCCGGGAGCGAATTATGCGCACAATCTCAATCCATTGGGTGAAATATTTATAATATGTGTGGTGGTCAAGATGGTCGTTGGGATGGTTGTCCTAATTCTTTTCATCCTTCTCTAAGCCCTTATTGACATCTTGCTAACAGTGTTTGTGAGTTTGATAGGGGCAATGAACTGCATGATATGGAACATGATGCATATATTAGGGATATTCTGAGGAAAGTAGCAGAGCAAGAGGATGAACTCAAAAAATATATGAAAAGAACGAGGACAGCAATCACAAGAATGAAGGCCAATATGGAAGAATTGAGTGAAGAGAGCAAGTACCAGCAAGAGGAAAGTGTTGAAAAAGAGGAGATTATGAGTCAAACTTAGTTGGTTGAACAAGCTGAAAGATTGGAAATATATGAGGCTCAACGTTAGAAAATTACAGATGGGATAACAGACTTAATAGAAGAAAGAGTTTGAACTAGGACAAGAGATTAAAAAATTTGGCACTGTTATTCTCCAATTGGGAGCTCAATTGATTGCAAAGGTTGATGCATCTAACGCCCAAGAAAATAGTAACGAGTTGTGTAAAGTTGAAAAGGATCTTATACGCCAAATTGTGGAGCTAAAAGTGGAGAGTCAATCATTCGAGTTGTTTGTTGATGATGCCCATGTTGAGAAAAGTACACTAGAGCCATGTGAGAAAGTAGATAATATTATATTTGAAGACTCTAATGTGTGTACATATGATGATGTAAAGAGTAATTAAAGTCTAGAGTTAGGGCTTATTGGTCCTCATTTCATACATTTTTCAGCATTGTATTTGGATGATGACATGGAAATCGAGTCATCTGAGCCTTTGGAGGAGCCAATGGATGAGAAACGGGGTGACTACATTCTTGAATTTGTCGTGCCATAGAGAAAAAATTACATATCTCATCCGAAGGCCAAGAAGTGCAGAATGCAAAATTAGTTATTTTGCCCAATTACATTTATCCCACCACCATGTGGGCATACCAAAAATCTTGAAGCCAAATTAGAGGCTCAATTCATAAGTTCGAGGTGGAGGCAAAAAGTGGATCAAGTCAGGCTGCGATGTTAAATCAAGCACTTGTTGGGAGCACCCAGCTTTACTGCTTTATTTTATTTTATTTTATTTTATCTTATTATTTTTGTAGTGTCTGTTCTTATTTTATAGGATTATAAGCATAGGAAGCAAATCCATTGGAAGAGTGCAAAAGTGAGCTTGAAGGTGAAAACTAAGTGTGGGGTTCCCACACAAAGGACTATACTTGAGGGAAGTCTGGTTACCCGTGAGTCGCTATTGCTTCGGTCTTTGGCCTTTATGGGAATTTCTTTTCCACCCTCATTATTATTTTGCTTTATTTGAGCATGGGGGAAGTAGAAAAAATTGAACTTTTTTCTGGCAATGGATCTCCTAGACAGTTTTCTTGAGGGATTAATGTATAAGCAAAAACAAAAATAAGTCTTTTAGTTTCCTTTAGATATTAATAATCCCGTGTGGTTTTTCTTTGTGCCTCGATTCTTTTCCATGGATGTAGTTTGAACCGGGTCGTCGTTTTTCATTTTTGGTAAGGTGGTAGATTTTTTTTAGTGTAGGACTTAGGAAAAAATGGAGGAAGAAGGATGATATTCCTAGTCTACCTTGACATGTTTGATAGTAGCATTTTAGGCTTTGGCATGTGTAGTATCTTCTCTATGTTTTGAAATTAATCATGATGCCTTTATAAATTGGATTGCATGCCTTTTGACGCATATGTCTCGTGCTTAATTCTTAATATCTTGTGGCTCCGTGAATACTTGCATTAGTTTGAGAGTCGCAATGAGACCATCCTTAGTGAGTCATGTGCCATGTGTGAAGTGAAATTTTTGTATAGTCCATGTCATTGTACTTGTGTCTAGAACTTCCCCGGTATGTGAGTCGAAGCAAAATTTTAGGTGAGACTCGGTTTGAAAAATGATTTCAGGTTGTCTTTGTTGTTTTTGAGCTTAAATTCTAATCACAAATAAAATTCACCCCTAGTTAACCATTTTGAGCCTATAAACTTTTATTTTGCACCCACATTACAAGCCTATATCCCTTTTTGTTCTTAATTAACATTGTTTTGATCTTTTTACCTCTTCAAGCACTTTAATTGTGAAATGAGCGCTAAAAGAAATAAGGAGGGAATTCGGGTGGCTTTAGAGTGGAACCAATGAAAGAAAGAAAGGTGCACTTGTTTTGTAAAAGAATACACCACTAGCGAAAATTGTAAAGAAAAAAAATCTGAAACAAAAAAGAAGGAAAAATATAGATGAATAAATTAACATCTTGTTCTTGCTAGTGGGGTATGAATTAAATTAGTACTTAAAGAAAAATGGATAGCCTCTTGGGTATGTTAGTTGGGATTGAATAATATGCGTGTAAACTTATTCATGTGATGTGTTAAAGTGCTTAGGAGTGTTAGCCACTATTCCTAAATATATACTACATGTCCCTTAGCCTACATTGCAACCATGAAAAATCCGAATATATTTTAGATCGAGCGAGCCTACATAAGTAGAGATTTACATTAAGGGCAAGCTTATGGTATCAATTGCATGCATGTGACTTCTTTTGTGAGAGTGAGAAATTTTCTTTGATATACATGAGTCCTTAAAATATACTTGAGATTTTTATTTGAATGTGTGGATTCAACTTACTCTTATGTTTTTGTTGTGAGGACACTTGTTTTCATGAGAGATAGGTAACATTATTAGACTTCTATGTTATGCTGAGTGTTCAAGCCATGAGTGCATTGTGGCATTGAGTCAGTTATTGAGGCTAGTATTGTTATGAGCATGTTGCCTTTGCTGTAAATATTTTTGAGAATGGAAAAAGAAAGGGGAAGTGTAAGTGATTGCACATGCTATAGTTTAATTGTTTCTATCAACCATGGTCATTGGTGTTGTGTGCCTCAAATGTGTAAATAAAAAGTTCTCAAAGATAGAGAGAAATGTTGGTTGCTCGAGGAGGAACAAGAGCTTAAGAGTGAGGTGGTGATGTTTGGCTAAAAATCCATGATTTTGCATGTAATTTTCCTTGCATTATACCACGATTTTGTTAATTTTTGTGTGAATATTTGTGACTCGAGCTTAATAATGTTATTTATATGTGTAGGAGTCAATTGGAAGTGATATGGGGAGTTTGCATGCAAATTGGCGTCAAAAAGGGAAGAATTTGGATGAAGTATAAGTTTGGTGCCCTGGTTGGTGTCAGGCACCAATCAAAATGCCAAAGACAGAAGACCAAAAAGGTTTGTTCCCCTGGTTGGCGCCAAGAGAAACGCCAAAGGGCGGATTTTGTTCGGCTGGGACTTGGGGATTTCAACCCTAAACGTATCCAACATGTTTAAAAGGGGTTCTAAACCTATTTTTGAGGGAGGGGAAATATTTGGATGAGGGATCGAACATATTTTGGACCAGGGAAGAGCGCGGAGCCACCGTGGAGGCCGAAATTCATCAGATTCCATATTTCTTCCATCAAACTTAGTAATCTTTACTTTATCTTAATGATTTGTTGTTTTTCTACCATGTCTATGTGGAGCTAAACTTCATGTTCTAGGGTTGTGGTTATCAGGAATATTGAAGTTTATTAAATTACATTACCGTTAATTCAAGTTATCATCTTTGGTTGTTTCTCTAATTTTGTGCATAATTGCTTAATTGTTTGGCCAGCAGTTGAGTTCTATTTACTATCTATGCTATGCTTGGGAAAGTCGTGTTTAGATTAGACTAGAATTAGAGCGATCTTGTTTCTAAACCTGTGGCTCGGGGAAAGATTTCTCGCTTAGGATAGGAATATACCTAACGGTCTTCCTTAGTTGAATATCGTATTATATTCGTTCATGATAGATTCAATACCATTGGAATATAGGGTTGATATATCGTTGATAGGCGAATAGTATTGTGGGAACATGTTGTTTATATAAATGATCCGGTCAACTAGAAACCATGAATAATTTGGATTAACATGTGTAATTACAAAAGCAATAGGATTGATAAACCGACCACAACTATAGAATCTCTATATCCCTTGGTTACGTGTTTAACTTTCACAATAGTAGTTTAGTAGAATAATAACATTTTTGATTATCTTGAACAATAAATTGATTTTAGTTTGCTTAGTTAATGATTAATCTAAGTATCTGTGGATTCGACATCCGACTTTCGAGTCACTTTATTACTTGACGACCACGTATACTTGCATGTACTTGGGGAACAATTCCTTTAACTAACAATAAAGAAGAGTACGAAGATTTGATTGCAGGGCTCTAATTGGCTCGGGGGCTTGACTTCGAAGTCATCGAAATCAAATGTGATTTGCAGTTGGTGGTAAATCAAATCTTCGGAATTTTTGACACCGAAGAGGAACGTATGCAACAATACGTGGTAAAGGTTCAGGCTTTATCGGCATGATTCCGGGAGTAGTCACTAACTCATATCCCGAGGGAAGATAACACAGAAGCATATGCATTGGCAAATTTGGCTCATCAACAAAAATCCAAGGATCAGAAACAGGGACGGTAGTACAACTGATGAACTCAGTCTTGGATATAGATGATTACTATGAGGTGAATTCGACTAGTTGTGTTTGGGACTGGATAAAAGAAATAATTGATTATCTCAAGCATGGAAAGTTGCCCGAATACCCCAAAGCATGAAGTGCGTTACGCGCCAAAGATGCACGATATAGCATCAAGAAAGGCCAATTTTACAAAACATTCTTTTAAGGCATGTTGGCGCGATACTTAGGAGCATCAGAAGTTAACTAGGTAATGAGAGAAGTCCATGAAGGGATATGTGGCAATCATTTGGGTGCAGATTCTTTGATGCTAAAATTAGTTCGGGCAGGATATTATCGTCCCCGTATGGAACAAGCAACCAAAGAGAAGACGTTCCTCTGCGGCCGGGGAAAAGAGGTTCGGGCAGGATATTGCTAGCCCCGTATGGATCAAGATGCCAAATACTTTCGTACTAAAATGTTATAAGTTCCAACACTACACACCACTAGTACCTCAACCGGTAGAACCCTTACATTTGGTTCTGTCCCCGTGGCCATTTATGAAGTGGGGAACGGACATCGTCGGGCCGCTACAACCGGTCCTGGAAAGGTAAGGTTTCTTTTAATTTTGACTGACTGTTTTTCTAAATGGTTGGAAGAAGGTCCTTACAAAAAGATCGAAGAATGCGAAGTGGTCAACTTCCTGGGGGAGAATACAATTTGTAGGTTTGGGATACCGAAAGATATTGCATGCGAGAACGGACCGCAGTTTACCGGTGCAAAAGTTACAAAGTTCCTTGAAGGATTGAAAATAAAGAGGATTACATCTTCACCTTATCACCCGAGTGCAAATGGTCAAGAAAAGTCAACAAACAAAGTGATAATACAAAATCTAAAGAAAAGGTTGGAAGCAGCAAAAGGCAACTAGCCTGAAGAATTACCTGGGGTTCTATGGGCCTACCGAACAACGGCCAAGTCAAGCACGGGAGAAACTCCTTTTTCCCTTGTGTACGGCGCAAAATATTTGATACCAATGGAAGTAAGGGAACCAACCTTAAGGTATTTCCAGGGGAACGAAGAATCAAACAACGAAGCAATGCTAATCAACTTAAAGATGCTCGAAGAACGCAAGGACTTAGCGCATGTAAGAATGGCGGCTTAAAAGCAGTTGGAACGATATTATAATCGAATAGCCAACCTCCCATATTTAAAAGTAGGAGACTTGGTCTTGATAAAGGTAACTCAAAACATCCGGGAACTCAACGCGGGTAAGTTAGGCCCAATATAGGAAGGCCCTTACCGGGTTTCAGCTATCACTGGGAAAAGATCATACGAGTTGGATAAATCAGAACGGAGACAAGTTGTCCAACAACTGGAAGCTGGATCACCTCAAAAGATATTACTACTGACGAACAACAGTCAAACAGAAAGTATATGTTGCACTCTTTTTCCCTTCGCTCAGTTTTTGTCCCAATTGGGTTTTTCTCGCAAGGTTTTTAACGAGGCAACAATAGAAAGCATAGTACGAAGACAGCAACAATAAGATATCCTATGCCAAGGCTTCACTCGGGGGCGATTAGGTAATCTTTAGTTCGATAGCAAATTCCCACCGGGAAGTTAAGTTTGCTACCAAACACAGGTTACCCGATCGTTCACGAGCACAAACTACTAAACTACTGTTAGGTATTCTTTCGCTTGATAGCATGAGTTCTTAAGGGGAAACAAGATTTATTGTCGAGTGAAGGATTACCTAGCAATTCATTGGTGGAATCTTCAAAGATACAAGACTTCTAGTGTTCTAATTTGCATTCTTCTCATTCAAACACTGGGGGGAATGATATGAGGTTACGGCAACATTGAATGCCAGGCAACACTGAATTCCATGTCAACCGGGGAACAAAAATCTGGAACTATACATCATTGGGTTGGGGACTGCACAACTAACCCCTTAGAAACAAGTTGTACAAGATAGCCACAAGTCATGGCAATTTCTTTTCTGCATAGAAAAATGCTTATGTACTATTGAAAATAAAAGGAATTAAATGAAATGAAATCCTTTTGTATTTATCTAGTTTCTTGTCTGAATGATGAGTTAATTTTTTGCATTTGAAAGTTAAACAAGTACTTCAAATGTTAGTGCCGCAATGAACAGGAGATGTCCTCTTCAAGAGCACCATAATAAAAAGAGGGTCCTCTCTTATAAAAACCCTCACGTTAAAGGGTTAGTTCCAGAAGAATCAATACCCGAAATCTAGAATGTCATCAGGAAAAAGTACACCTGAAGCCCCATACGAAAAAGACATAAAAAGAAAACTTGCGCAAATACTCATGGAAACCCTCAAGAAAAAGGGATAATACTTGGAACCAAAATGCTTCGAAGAAAAAGCATCCGAGATTACAATAAAAAAGCGCGAATAGAACAACATACGCAAAATACTTGAGGAAGTACGAAAGTTAAAGACTTGCATGGATATTCAAACAAAAGTAAGACTCAAACGATACTTGAGCAAAAATATGTTTTTATTTACAAGGACGCCTGAAAATGATAAAGGTACAAAATAGAAAAAGAAAGAAAAAGCTAAACTGCAATGTCTCCGGAATCAGGAGGAAGAGAAGTATCTGCATCCCTGGGAGTAGTATATGGTTCCACCGATGGCTCAATATTTTCCCCAGCTTGGTCTTCGACATCATCTCCTTCCGATTATTCTTCAGTTTCCAAAAACTCAAAACCGGAATTAGAAAAACATGGAGCGTTAGACTGCAGTAGTTGTTCATTTTTTGTAGCCAACTCAAGCTCTCGGGCCTTAGCGATTTCGGCATCAATGTCAATGATACTAGTCTTGGCCTCTTCCACGGTATTTCTCCTCATGCTACACATGGAATAAGTTTTTTCAGCAATGAGGGAAGCCTCTTGACACTTGAGTTCTTCTTTGAGTTGCGTAACTTCGGCGGAAAGGTATTCCCAGACGGACCTAGCAGATTTGAGATTGACGTCAAGCTCACGGACAGTTAAACTAAAGAGCTTATTATGCTCGATAGTTTTCATGTACTTCTCTTCTAGCTGGGCATGTTTCTCCACAACAGCAACAAGCTCTTCACTTTTGCAGTTTAAGGTTGCTTCCAAATTAATTACTCTTTCAGCAAAGGCAGCCTCACGATCGGTTGTAGCAAGAATGGCGTTCTGGACTTCTTCCCATTTAGCCTTAGATTCACCAAATCTAACCCTCATCGGCCTAATTTCTTGTCTAAGGGTTACCACTCTTTCTCACTTTTCTACAAACGGGCCTCCAAAAAAATAGCCTCGGTAGCCTTAGTTTCCAGTTCCGAGAGGCAGAGAACAGTTTGGTCCCATTCCGCCAAAAGTTGATCCCGATCAAAAGTAAGTTCTTCCTTCTCACGAATTAGCCTTTGAAGGCCCTCAGAAACAAGAAAGTTGGCCTACAAAATAGGAAGAGGTAAAACTTAGAGTATATTGTTCAAAAGTAGAAGAAATAACAGAAGAAGAAAGTAATAGAAGAAATAACAGAAGAAGAAAGGAACATACCGTTGAGGCATTATGCATAGCATTGTTCAACAAATATTCCCCCGAGAGTGTTTGAATATTCTCCTAGTCTTTTCCTGAAGCCAAAGTCTTCAAATAGTTAGCAAGCTTCAACGACCTCGAAAGCAAGTTGCACCCGGTGGAGACCGAAAGGGTAACACTCCTCCTCCTTTGTGGATCTTCAGAAGAGGCGGGATAATTTTGCCCCAAATTCCCATAATCTAGGGAATATGGAGGAGGGACACCTTCTTCATGTTCAGGTGCAACCGATGGAGATGATGTAGAAATTGCTGGTCGAGGAATATATGAAGATGGAAATGATGTAGCAATTGTTTGTGGTGGAAAAGGTGGAGATGAAGCTGATGGAGTCGAAGAGTGAGAAGCAACTGCATCAAATGCAGTGCTGGTTGTTTGATGCTCACCAACCAAACACGCCACGGACCCGGTCTCAGTCCCGCGGTACCGATTACAGCAATTGGGGCCCAGAAGCGGGAGTTAGCATATTCAACTAAATCAAATTCTCCACAAAGTGTAGAGACGTCATTGTTAGTTGGTGAAATTGTCTCAATAGGTCGAGGATCATGTTGAGATGATGAGGATCGTATCCTTCTATGTAAAGAAGCTCCCCCATCACTAGCTTCTTTATCATCATCGATCATAACAGTGTCTATGACAGGCCCGGAAGGAGGACCAGTCACCATCGCCACCAGAGATGACTAATAAGTAAGGATTTTGACTACTTATCAGCGCCTTTTAGCTTCTTTTTTTTAATCTAAAAGCATTTAATTGTGTTCCCCAAACTACTGAAATGTGCAAAATTGCAGGCATATTAGAAGTTGAACATTCGAGATGAAATCTGACTAAAAATGAGTAATCAAAACACAAGGCAACAAAAGGCACAAGAGCTTACAAAGTGTGGATCGCCGAATTCCATCTGCGGCTGAAAAAAATGAAGAAAATCCCAACAGTGTTCCTAGCAATCTGCGAACCGCGCAAGAATTGTGCGTCCATAAATGAAGAATTGTAGATCAACTTAAGAGGGTGTGAAATTTTGCAAATATCAAGTCCCTCAAGATTGCGAACCGCACAAGAATTGTGCGGCCGCAAAAAAAAGTGTACTACGGTCGTAGAAGTAAACATGTGGACCACAGAAGACCAGATTGAGGCCGTAGTGATAAATTTGCGAACTGCAAATACATTGCCTCGCGGCCGCACTAGAGAATTGTGCAGCCGCAAAATCCCAACTCTTGCAAGATGAAAACTTCTACGGGCCGCACATGGAATTGTGTGGCCGCAGAACCTCCCAAAGAGCATTTCTATGCGAAATTTCCAGCCCTATATAAATAGATGAATTTCGCAAAAATAGGCCAACTTTTGACATCAGCAACTCCTATAGCCATTTTTCTTTACTTTTTAGTAGTTTTCTGTAGGCAGAATACATCGGCAGGCCATTAAACTTGTACTCACTTTTCACTTTGACACTCCATCTTAAGTACGTTCCATTTGAACACTCCAACCATTCCTTGAATGTGTCACTTAGACACATAATTTGTAGGCAACCAAACATAAAAGGTGTGTGTATATCACATGCCAGAGTGACAAATAAAATGGGACACGTGGATTTTGTTTGACCAAATTTTTAAAAGCTTTTGGGAAAAAAAATTTAAATATCTGCAAAAGCCTTTCCGGCAAAATTAATTACAAAACCGAAAACCCACCCTCACCCCTTCATCATCCTCCCTAACGTCCCCTCGCCGAAAACTAACCGGGATGTGAATCTGATTTCGCTAAAAACCCACCCCCACCCCTTAGTCATCTTCCCTAACGACCCCTCGCCGAAACTCGCCGGAATGTGAATCTGATTTCACCGAAAACCCACCCCCACCCCATCATCTACCAAGATATCTGCGGGCTTTAGTTGTTGATGCCGGTGAAAATCTAGTCCTTAGTTGTGGTAGTAAGGAAATCGAGAGTGAGAACGGAAATCTGAAAGATCTTTCTCCGGTGTTCTTCGCCGTGGGAGTGGCGGCTGCTGACGACTGATTTTGCCACTTCCAGATCTGGTCGGTGTATAAACTTTACAGCGACCACCATTAAAACTGACTCATCTCTTTCTTCTACGCCTTTTGTTTCTTCATTTATGTTCTGTTAAAACTAAAATAAGTTCTAAAAAACATCCGGCTTCTAGCTTTCGATGATATGGGGAGGAACTTTTTATAAGTTGCGAATGTTTGATAATTATTAAAGAAGCTTTGGAACAGCTGATGGTGGTATCCTGTTCCAACTCCTGCTAAAGAAAATATTCATGAAGTTTTTGCAAAAAAAAAAAAAAGAAATCTAAAAAATGGTTTGTTAGGTTGATTGGATTTAGAAAGGTTTGGCCAAATTTGAGAAAAAAAATTTAAAATGAAAAATTGCTCTCTCTCGCTCAAAAAAAATGGTGTAATACACGCTCTATGTCATATCCTCAATTTGTGTTTAAATGACACATTCGAGGTATGGTTGGAGTGTTCAAATGGAACATACTTAAAATGGAGTGTCAAAGTGAAAAGTGATGACAAGTTTAATAGTCTGTCGATGTATTCTGCCTTTTCTATATTTTGGGATATTTTAACATAGCTTTTATCATTTATTGGTGTCAATTGCAACGAACCGTTCCATCCACCCACAGTCGATGTCATCATCCATGCTAGTCAACAGAGCATGGTGACCACTTTTACAGAGGTTTATCATACCTCCCCAAAAAATCTTGGGGGAATAAAGGTTCATCATACGAGCTAGTGATAGCTCTTTCCCAGTTTCCTGACACAGGCGTCGAAGGCAGACAACTGTCCTCCACACTGAAGGACTCACCTATGCCAAGCACACTTGGTAGCGAAGGCAAAATTCCGCAATCACTGGATCAAGCTCTCCTCTCAAAAAAGCGCATGTATAATAATATGTAAATCCTTCCATGGGAAGGGTTACTCGCTCCGATAGGCCAGGACCAATGATGTCCAACTCGTGACAGCGGCAGTCCTTCTTCACAACAAGAATACTAGAATGACGAATAGAAGAAGGGTACTTACTAACAACCCATGTGCGAGGGTTAGCAGTAGGAAATTTCTCTTCAAAATCCTTCGAATTACTAAGCCTTCTTGGGATGATCGAACCCACTATTGGAGGAACGGAATCCTTGATTTTGTTCTTGTCCTTTGAAGAACTACCACGTTTTGAAGAGGAAGCCATTGGAATAGAAGGAAGGAAAATTTTTGATTTGAAGAAGATCAGAGAAAAGTTGGGAAATAAAGATGCAAATTAGAAGTTTGAGAGATTATGAAGTACATAAGAGGAGGATGATGCATATAAGTAAAATTTTGACGATTAAATTCCTGGCCATGATTACCACGATAATCGGCAAAAGTTTTGTTGAATCGTGGGATAACACGTGTTTGGGGCATTAAATACGGAGAGATGGCATCTAATCAACTGTCAGAAACCTTCAAATGGAGTTGTAGTAATTCCCGCCAAAAAGGTGCTATCTACAAACTTCCCGGTAACTCAAGATTGTGTCATCGGAAAGTAGGGAGACTATCTGTATAGGGAAAAATACACATGACATGTGGCTGCCTAAAGGAAGGACACGTGAAAAACAAGATGGGGATGTCCACCGATCATAGTATTCCGCTTCTCACCGGAAGGAATAACGATTATAAAAGAAGTATTAAATATTTTGCACCCAGTAACATTTAATACAGAATATTTTGCAGCATTAAGGATGATGGCCCGTTACAAGGAATTTGGCATTTATGTCTAATGTTACATCTTCATCAATGACCCTCATAATTGACATTAAAAAAAGGCATGATCCTAGGACTTCCTTCCCTAGACATAACTATAATTAAGGATCTCGGTTATCATTGTAAAGTAGACAAATTTTCTAGCTAACTTACACTACATTTTATACAGCATTTTAATATTTTACTTCCTCGCTTTTGATATCATCATTGTTGTGCCTGGAAACCCTATTCCCGGATTCACCAGCTCTGCCATTCCATCTTCATTTTAAGGCTAAGTATTTTATGTTTCATCAGTTATTTTATTATTTTTTGGATCAAATTAATTCACTTGCCTAGAAACCACGAACAAATTCAATTGTACCGTTTTACGAGTAAACAATATCATTGGGTTGTTGAGACTTTTTTTAACGTTTTTTATCTTTGTACCTAATCACTATTCGTTCATGTTTTGAGGAGTAAATTTTATGGATGGTCATTCAGCTTTGTGTTCATTACCAAAAAGTCATTATTTTTTTATACACAAAAATTATTTTACTTTCCTCTAGTTATCACAAAAGTCACCTCGGCTAAATTATAAAATACTTTAACTTCAAAAGTCTATTATTTCCTTGACATTTTAAATTCTCCCATTTTTGTTATACTTTCTATGTTATATACTCTATAATATTTTTACCTAAGTATTTTATTTATTTTTAAAATAATATTATACTATTTTATTTATTATTTTTATAATATATCTGTACATTTAATTTTTCATGGCACTCAATTTGTTTAATCATAACCATACATTAATATATTTTAAATATAAAATGATAAAAATATTAATTTTTTTTATTTGAAAAATAAAAATTAATTTTCTTAACAAATGATACTTTTTTATACTCACTAAAAGTTTTAGAAAAATTCAAAGCTATTTGTACTTAATATTAAGTTTTTTAAAATTTTATCTATTAATATTATATATTTAAAACTGTTAAACTAATGTGTCAATGAGCTAAATATGAGTATTTTATTTGTTGGATTAACAAATATGGCTGGGCTACTAAGCAGTAAGCTTTGATTTTATAATTTCAGCTAAAAATATTTCATTAGGCATGGCTAAGAATGTTGACTTGAGATTTGTTTACAGTAATGTTAATAACAAACTTAATAATGCTACCTATATATCTTGAAAATTAACGTTAAGAAAAAATTAAATGTATTAATATATCATTAAAATAATATTAAGTTATTTTAATTATAAGTAAAATACCTGTGTAAGAAGTATATTATATAAAATATAATATAGAAGGTATTATATATAACATAGATGGAATAAATTTATAGTGTCAAGGGCATAATAGACTTTTCAAGGGAAAGTTTTATAAAATCCTGTCAAAGTGATTATTGTGATAATTGGAGTATAGTAAAATGATTTTTGCGTAACAAAAGAAAGAAAATTGAATTTTGGGTAATGATCATATAGTTAATGACTTTTACGTAACAAAAGAAAGAAAAATGACTTTTGATTAATGATCACAAAGTTGAATGACCACCCATGAAATTTACTCTGTTTTGAGCAGGGCATTAGTTTCTCTCCAGTTCTTCTGGAAAATTTCCATGCATGATTCTTATTGGTGGCGGCAAAATGGATAAAAACCAGTTAACCAACATATTATCCACTAAAAAATGGGTTTAACTTTTACATTACAAAGACTCAAATGGAGAATTCCTCAAGTTTGAGAAACCAAAAATTCTTCCAAAAATGATTATATTCAAAAAGCCATGTATAATATGGACATCCATATTATCCGCAGGTTAAACTCATTTTTTATCCGTATTAAATATGGGTCAGATCGAATAATTTATTCGTTTTTGCATTACCCGATTTCAACCCGCCTATATCCGACCCGATCCACCCGTTGCCACCCCTAATTTCTGTAGATGAAGGCGTTCATTTGGTTCATCAGCTAAATTCTCTCCTTAGTGACATTCAGGCCGCATACATTTGTCAGTAAACGATTGAGGATTAAGGAGCAGTAACAATAAGTAGTAAAGCTCTTGAGGACCATCAAAGGAGTTCTTGCAGATATTTACTACTAATAGTTACAAGAATTTTCTTATTAGGTTTCTTTTGTTTACAGTTTTGAACAAAAAAGGTAAAATTCTGCAACAGTGTTAGCTACTAGGGTTCTAAGGTTGAGTTCAGAAATTGAGACCAATCAAAAATCAGTATATAGGCCAACTAATACCTCTTGTAGTAAAGTTCCCCTTTCTATATTCAAAATCTGATAAAGCATTTACATACTCTTGGGGTGAGGAGACCATCTACTGCAATAGTCTATAGATTATCATCTTCACTGTAATCCTCGTCGTAGTCAGAGGCTGATTCGTCATTTCTGGGCTCCAATAGAGTATTCATGTCAAAGGACGATTCACCTGCTTCCATTTCTTCAATGTCAATAAAGTCATAACTCATCCGCTGATAAAATTTGTCGTCGGAACAATTAAGAAGCCATGCAAGGGAACACTTAAAGCCCTTTTCTGCAATCCTTTTATGTCTTGGTTTTATTGTGGACTCCAGACCATAAGTGAAGAAAGCTGGGAAAGCCACCAAATCTTCTAACGGTCTTGCCATTGTGGTTTTGAAATACTCAAAACTCTCTTTCATAATGTCTAGATTTAGAGCAAGCACCTGAGGACATCCCACAACCATTTCTCGCACTTGTTCAGAGGAAAATCCACATCCCTTGAGGAAATCAACATGCTTCACTACAGGTGCTTTACTGAGGCTGATGATCTGCGGCATCTTTTCCACAACTCTGCCAAAATCTTCAGGACTTGATTCGATTACTGAATTGAGAAAGCCTTGTTGACTTGGAAGTCTTGCCTCCAGGTCCATTCCTAACATCTCTGGGTATTGTGCAATTACTGAAGGAAGTGCAGTTTCTCTCACGTTAAACTGTAAAAGAGATGTTATATTCGGCTTCACCCTTTCTTTCAGTCCAAATCCAAGAATGTGTGGATGCTTTTCAATCAATCTGGCCACAGCCAGCCGCGGAATTCCCAAGATTTCCAGATATTCTACGAATGGTTTAATTACCCGACCTACCCGCATCCCTAGTATCTCAGGATATCTAGTCAGAACCCCACCAATTTCTCTTCTTGCCACCCCAATTCCTACCAAATAAGCAACTGATGTACTCATTGTGCCCTCAAGCTTGAATCCCAGTACTTCAGGATACTTCTCCACTACTCGAGGGATATCATTTGGTTTAATATCCATGCCTTGAAGATATTTCACAACCGGAGCAAGGTCTACCACCACACTTGCATGGAGTACTTGTGGGTAACGCCGCAAAAAGTCTGTCAAAGTGGATTTTCTAACACCCAATTTGCCCAGATAATCAAGCACAGGGATCATGTTTTTCTTCACACTGCATCCTAGGATAAGAGGATAGTTGTTAATATCTTCAATTGTGAGTCCCAATTTGTGAAGAAAGTCCACCCGTTCTCTCATGACCTCCACAGTCACAGGAAGCTCTAATCCATCTAGCTCGTCAGGTACAATGCCGATGCCCCTCAACAATTCATAAACACGTTCACGGTTGGCTGCCTTCTCATTCCTCATCTCTAATAAACTGGGATGAGTGTAGAAAGACGATCTCTTTTCTTTCCTACTGCCACTGTAAGTGTCAGTCTTAACTGAAGATGAATCCAAAGAGCTTGATGAAAGAGCAGCTCTCATAGCAAAGCAACAGGGTAATCTCATTATCAGGTCCTTTTTCTTCTCATTGAAACTCGAAATACTTGGAGCTGAAGCAGATATTAACCGGGGTCGATGGAAAGTGTTGGAGGGCAAGTCGTGATTTATGAGCAAGAAACTGGGATTAATGATGCGATTATAACTAATGATCTTCATATTCTTAAGATGAAACCTGCACAAGACAAAGATGCAATTGTCAAAATAAAGCCTTCAGACTCACAATATCATCAGGATATAAGTTGAACAATTAATATCATTCTTTCTCTCCTGTTTTCAGTACCTAATGAGTTAAGGATGATTTGGAAAGTAAGGCCTTTCAATTGTACAGTAATGTTGCACAGAAAAAAGAGAGTAAGGCTTAGGAAAGTTAAGTATGTGGGCAACATTAAACCATTGGATTTAACACATGAAGTTGAAATGGCAGAAGTAGGCAAGTGACCTTCCTTTTCGACCACAAAGCAGAACCAAGTAGTAATAATTTTAAGCTTTAATTGATTCGGTTATAAGAGAAGAATCTAAAAATGGAACGATACCAAGAAGATTGGCATGGCCCCTCGCAAGGATGACATGCAGAAATCAAGAAATGGTTCAAAAAAGTAATAAAAGAAGAATCTAATGTGTAGAAAACTTGTTTACTAGACTGAGAAAGTATGCTAATTCCTCTCATGCTTAAAGGGCACAAGGACACGTGATACTATTTACCACAGCAGTACTGTTAGTCTCTGGATGTAAAGTTATAAACCTTCCAGTTGAGATTGATTGATAGGTAATGGGATAGCAATGACCAGCTTCCTTTATGTTCAATAATCCAAGCACCCACGAGAAACTACTCCTAGTGTTTTCTTTTTCCTGTATACAGTACACCAATCCTACCCTCATCCCACTCCCCAAATTGACTCTTTTACGAAACCTTTTTTTTAAAATGATTTAACACTTCCATAATTTTTTTATGAAAGATGTTACAGATCATTAAACAGCTCTACAGGGAGTAGACCTTAAGAAAGTAAAATATTTAGGCAAAGGTTCGCACTGTACACATGTTAGTTTGGGAATTACAAACAGAGATGAAAATTTTAGAAGGATTTTTTGATAAGGATCGTTAATCTTTTGGAGGGGAGCCTTGGAGCAACGGTCAAGTTGTCTCTGTGTGACCTATAGGTCATGGGTTCGAGCCGTGAAATTAGAGTTTGCATCAGGTAGGCTGCCTACATCACACCCTTTTTGAGGTGCGACGTGATTTGTGCACCAGGCTGCCCTTTTCTTCGATCATTAATTTTTTGAGATTTTTAAAAAGACAAAGGACATAAACTATAAAACAAAAAGGACTTGTAAAGTTCACCGAGTTACTCTTTTAACATTCCCAATTTGGACATTGTTGAAAGAGTGCCATCCCTAGTTTTCTTCCAGGGAACTCTGCTTGTCAAATCAAATAGGCATAGCCATACACAATCTGCTACACCAGCTAACTACCTAACTGGGTTACTTATAATCAGCAAGAAGAAGGGTGCCCAGATATTTCCCCCCTAACTACACATACCAAGTGAAACACCAAGCCTTGCCAGTAGCAGCAGATGTATCATTTGTACCTTGTAAGCTGCTTAATTGACGACAAAACAATCAAAATAATCACTTTTTTGAAGAACTGAACACATGGAACTAGTTATGAACAGGTAGCATCTATCAATGAACCTTATAAAAAGATTAACTTGACGCCAGCATAGCCAGGTCAACCATTACCTAATTGAAACACGATCATTATACAAAGGGAGATGTGTGGTAGGTGCAGGTCACTAATTTGAACCCTGCAGCCAGTGGCGGAGGCAGGATCTCCATGAAGGAGGTTCAAAAAAAAAAATTTGTAACTAGTGGGAATTGAACCTATGATCTTATCAAGGTTTTGAACCTCTTGACCACTAAACTACACTTCTGAGTTGTGTTAAGGAGGTTCAAAACTTAATATATACAGGTAAAAAATAGATTTTGCCTTACATATACAGTGTAATTTTTCGGCGAACCCCTTCCCCCTAAATCCGCCCCTGCCTGCAGCTAGGATAGCTAAAGCATGGTGTACTTAAGTGGGAAGGTAGAGGGGTGAGCTAATATTCCCCGAGTTTCAAACCTGTTCGGTTATAAATAAAATAAAATGTCTATAGTAGACAGCTCAACTCAACTAATTCCAAGCAGAATTGGAGAAAATGTTACTCTTTTTGGAAATTATACTTCTTGTCAGTAGCCATCTATATAATCTCAATGAGATCTTACTACAAGGATTTACTCTACAGTTCATTAGCTTCGTGCTGACAAGGTTAAAAATAGCTTCTCCAGACTCCAATTAACTCTATCTTACAGTAGAGGAACTGAAAGCTAAGAGGGACGAATCAAAATCAAATGGGGTATCTAAATAAACTTACCAGAAAAGAAAACTAAAAGGAATGAAGCCGACGGATTTTTCCTCCAGGTGAAGAAGGGCGCAAGTCAGGTGTGTAAAAACTACTAAAATGAGAAGATAATGAATGGTACAGAAACAAAAGCAACGGAATGAGTTTGGGCTTTTTCTTGCTGGGCATGTGTGGGCTATATTAGGTCTGGTTGTGCAGGGCCGCAAATCGTGGGCATTGCTTGAGAACTTTACATAATTACGCAATTTTAATGGTAATTTGCACAAAAAGGATATTTTTGCGCTGCTAGCCTGCAACTTATATATTATCCATAGTTGTGCGAAAATTGACCTTAACAAGTATAATAAAAGGAATTCTGAATTAGAATACCCTAAGTTGAGAGCAAATGTGTAATGCAATTCATAGGACTTTATACTATACTATATTTAACCTAGCTATTCTATTGGATAGCTCACAAAATTACGGGATTGGTATGACTTTCTTGTTCAATTGTTTAGCAAATTCTACGGGACTAACATGACTTTGTGTTATCTTTATTTGATCTTTCATATAAATTATTCACAAACTAATTGCATGATTCGTTTCTGTCATTCCACAAGGAATTTTGTTAAATTTACAATTGAATTTTGATCAAATCATCTCAAATCTACTCCAAATAATCTTAAATTTGAAAGAAAGTCTCCAAATAACACCACAAAACAAATCATCAATCTCCATTTTAGTCAAACAACACTAACTCAAGAAGACCCATTTTGTCCTCTTTAACACTTTGTGAAGATAAACGATGGAATTTTGGAAATTTTTAGGGCAAATCATAAAATCGGTGTTTGAACTAAAACCTTAAGTACAAAATAATCAATATTTCAATTCTTTTAATAATCAACCGTCAACTTTGAATTTTCATCTTTAAATAAGAATTTCAAGTTGTTGTTTCAAAATTGATGAACTATAATATTCTTGGTCAAGAAGACGGCATGGATAAAAAGCGCAAGAGTGGAAAGACAAAAGGTTATCATACTGATCTTTCACAAATCGATTCACATTTTTTTTTATACGGATATATATTTTCGAAGAACTCAGCATTATCTGATTCTATAACCGTATTATTAAGAATATCGGGATTTTCTAATTTATGAACCAGAAACCAATATACTTTACTATAGGTCGCTTATCCTTTGAAAGCACAATCAACGATTTTCGGTCTTATCTCCACCCTTTTGTGTTTAGGAATTTGCACTTTTGTCAAACACCCCCACACTTTAAGATAATTCAAGTTGAGCTTCCTTCCTTTCTATTTTTCCTATGGAATGGATTGTGTTTTGCTATGGGGTACTCGATTTAGTATCCGGTTAGCCGTAAGAATGGCTTCTCCTCACAAGTTCTATGGCAAATCGATTTGTCGCATTCAAACTTAGGCAATACTTCTAAATTAATCATTTTTCGCAAGGTTTTATAATTGACATGTCTCAAACATATATGCCATTAATCATTTGACTCAAGTAAGTAAGAAGTTAAAATTTTATTATTCTCAACAACCATTACATTCAGTTTGAAAAGGCCCTCAGTGAGGTAACATTTTCTTACAAACATCTCATTCTTACTTATTACAACCTTATCATGTACAAGAACACACTTAAACCGTTCTTGACGAGAAGTGCAGTAGAGAATAAATTCTTCCGAATTTCAGGAACATGAAGGACGTTGTTTAGAGTCACCACCTTGCCAGAAGGCATTCTCAGATATATTTTGCCACATCCTTCAATCTTGGTCGTTGCAGAATTTTCCATATAAAGCGTATATTCGGGTCCAACGGGAGCATAAGTAGCAAATGCTTCTCTAACAGTACAAACATGGTGAGTGGCTCCAGAATCAATCCATCATTCCTTAGAATTTCCCACCAGGTTACATTCAGAAAAATATGGCACACAAGTCGTCAATATCCTCGTGCTTTTCAACCATATTTGCTTGACCCTTCTTCTTGTCTTTCCTTGGAGATCCACAATATGCAGATTTGTGTCCAGCTTTCCCATAGTTGTAGCAATTTCCTTTGAACCGTTTCTTGCTTGGGTTATTTTTTGGTCCAGAAGGCTTCTTCCTCTTTCAATTATTTTGTGGAGCATCCTCAATAATGTTTGCTCATATTATTGTTGAGTTTCCACGACCTTTGTTTTCAGCAAATTTGTTGTTATCTTCGATCCTCAACCGAACAATGAGATCTTCGAGCGACATCTCATTGCATTTGTGTTTCAAGTAATTTTTGAAGTCCTTCCAACTTCGCAATCCTTGCTGCAACTTGGAATGCTTCATTGATGACAAGACCTTCAATGAAAATTCTATTAGTAATAATAATATAATTAACACTTTCAACATAAGTATTAATTCGACTTATATCTTCAGCAAGGAGATCGTGAATAATCACTTGTAATTCCTGTACTTAGGTAATAACAGACTTGGTATCTACCATTTTGTAGTCAAAAAATATTGCGGCAACAAATTTCTTCAATACGGCATCCTCAGTTTTGTATTTCTTTTCAAGCGGAATCCACAATTCTTTTGACGTCTCCACATTACTATAAACGTTATACAAATCATACTCCAGCCCGCTCAGAATGTAACTCTTGCACAAAAACTCAGAATGCTTCCACGCCTCAGTCACGAGAAAGCGTTCATTATCTGGAGTTTCATCAAGCAGAAACAGGAATATCTTTTATAATGAACTTTTGTAGACTTAAAGTTGTCAAGTAGAAGAACATCTTTTGCTGCCACCGCTTGAAATCAATCCCGAAAAAATTTTCGGGCTTTTTTGCCAGTGTTGGTGCCAATGCCTGTGTTCTTCGGCTTGTCGACGCATTGGCAGTCACCATAGGAACAGTCTGGTTTCCATTCTCATTCGTCATTTCTATAAAGGAATGACATAAACAAACGTTTAATATACGGTGAAGTTTTTATATCTTTAAACCGAATAAAATTGGAGTAGAAAATCACGTAGATTATAATCTCCAATAGAGTATAAAATTTCTAAGATTTTAATCTCCAAATAACATATAGTAAACCAAAACAGAATATACGTTAAAGTAAACAAATGGAGTTGAAACCCGCGAAGGTTTTAATCTCCAAAACGGGAGTAGAAAACCACATAGGTTTTAGTCTCCAGAACAGTATGTATAACACAAATACATAATATAAAAGTAAGTTCCTTAAGCTTGTTAGTATACTGTATTTGTAAAATAAATCTGGAGAAGAAAAAATAACGTATAAACACAAATGTAGAAGAAACAGAATGTAATCCGAGGCCCCTGAATTTACAATGTTTCCTTAAGGAACTTAATACACTACTAGTACTCGAGGTTGTGGATTATTTCCTCTCAAGATAGAACGAATTACAGACTAGTGTAGTGGTACTTCAAATCCCAGTGTTTCAAAATAGCGGCAGCAAATCACACTTACATTGTTTGTTTCATAAGAAACCAATACAGAAAGAAGAGGAAGAATTCAAAATTTTCATAAGGAAAATCTGAGGGAATGGTCTGCTATTATAGCCAACAGGTTGGGTTTAAATGAAAAGGTTCAACTCTTTAGAGTGACTGTTGTGACTGTTTGCGTAAGAATGGCTATTACGTAAATGGCTACTTACGTAAAACAAAACAAGAAATCAAAACACGGAGGAAAATTAATTTACTGTTACAAAAATGACTAATTTTGATTAAAATAATATTACGTTAATTTTAATATTAACAAATAAATTTGGTCAAAATAATTAATTAATTAATTATTTGACCAAATCCGAAGTCGAAGCCAAGCCAAACTGAGTTACGACGACGGCTCGAGGCTTGCCTTCTTCTTAACTCTTTAAGAAGTATAAGAAGAGCAATTGTATATATACCCATCAAAAGTCTTTTCGTCCTCCAATATGGGACAATGTCCTTTTGTAAAGGAGGGAAACTCAAATATTTTATTTTTCCTCCATTTTTCATTCACCCTCTTTTTAGCTAAACCAAGCTTAGAAAAATCCAACAATTAACATATATATACATCCATAAACTTAGTGAAAAATAAGGCGTAATAAAACAAAAAGATCTAAAGGAGCGATACAATTTACATAGTTGGGAATATAGTTTAGCCATGTTAGTATGTATATCTATATCATACTATATTATAAGCATGAAAACTTTTAAGTGAAGTTAATTTATCATAATAACCTTCAAAAATTGAATGATCAAATTATCCTCTACCTAAGATTAAAATTACTTCCCATTAAATGATATTTTGTACTTCATAACCTTTTAAAAATTCACAACATTAATCATATATCATATATCATATATTTATATTAATTATGTTTATATATATATATATATATATATATATATATATATATATATATATATCATAATATATTATAAGTGTGAATGCCAAAGTGCAAAGTTAAACGACCAAAATATCCATCAAAAGCTAAATGATATTTTTACCCTTCATTTAAATAAATACTACTCTTATATCATTTTGTACCAAAAGGTAAAAATATCTCATAATAAATTGAGCCCTTAATACTCCACTATACTTTACATGAAAACATAAAATACAATGTAACGCATAAAATATTTTTTGAAAGTTGCAAAATATTTTTGTAGTCTCAACTAAATTCATCTAATATCCAGTTGAAACCCTCTTAGTCATTTTCATTTTCATAGTCTTGCCCATTAGTCTTAATTGGATAACTACTTAATGTATCTGGTCTATTAAAATATTTGGTGCCTTTTGTATTCTCAATTAAATTAGAATTTTTCTTTGAGAATATTCCAAATAAAAATACTACTAATGATATTTAATAGGCATATTATTCTATAAACAAACTAATATATAGTAGTAATATTTACTGGCTAGCGTTTCTTGTATTATAAGGAAGACAAAGTCTGCCATTATTTTCGTCAGTGATAATATAGCAAACTAACTTTACAATTTTGGGTTACCTTATGAGCCTAGCAAATCACTTGCTGATATGGATGGCATATTGTTTACCCTAAAAACGGATAACAATTGAATTTATACGTTGTTTTAAGGATACATGATACAAATTGGCAGAACTGAGAAAATATATAAATAATATTGAAATTGATTGTAAAAAGAAATAAATACAAACCAAACGAATCGTATAGCTTCGTCCCTCGAGTTAGGTTACCCTCGAACCAAGTGAAGATTCCATTGTTATATGAATAGAGTAACAAAATATTGAAAGCTAAAAGAAGGCAGTGTATTGCTTTGTATTGCGCAAATGTCATGTCTTTTACAAATGATCAGACCTCTTTTATATAGTAGGGGAGTCCTACTCTTGATACAATTCTAAATACAATAAAAAAATCTCATGGTTGGCTAATTAATCGGCCTCTTCTTAATACGTACCTTTCCACCGTGATCCTCGCTCGATTACGGATATTTCGGCTTTCCATTATTTGACTCGGCAAATTTTCCTCGAGTCTCGCCCGATCTTTATCTTGCTCGATCTCGATCTTGGCCGATCTCGATCTTGATCGATCTCTGCACCACAAGCTCAACAATCTAACTTCGCACCATGGCTCGATATAACACGAGGTTAAACTTTGGCCTATCATATTCCAGTATCGATTATTCATACGAAGGGAAAGCTCGGTTTTGGCCGTATACAGATAGTCCCCTCGTTTTTTGAAAATAAGATGACGAGAAACGATATGAATTGTTGAACTCCGTCTCGATGGGTAATGAGGTCAACAACGAGCCCGACTATGCAAGCGACGAAACGTCCCGTCGGTCCAGTTGCCAAGGCATTAAATGTCTGTCAGTCGCTTGTCGGCCACTACTGGTTCTGAACCGTCGCCTGCAACCTATAAGTACACTAGCTTTTTCTCATTCAAACCTTTACGCCCAAAGCTCTTCCTACTCTTGCTTTTTCTTCAAAAAATCCCTTTGCTTTACAATTTCCACACCCAAATTTCTTGAACTCTAATCAAACTGCATACCATCCTAATTTTCTTTTCTCTTGTTTATCAATGGCGAAAACTTCCAAAATCGTGCCGCAAAAAGAGTCTGCTTTTTCATCACGATCCCTCGATAGTGAGGCTGCGGCGGAGCCCCATCCTGAGGAATTCGTTCCGGCAGGGTGCCCAACTCTCACTTACTTTAAGGTAAAAAAGACCTCCTCGGTACCGGGCCAATGTGAGTCAGTCTCGAGGTACATATGCACAATCACTAAAGATATCCTCGACAAAGTTAAAGAGGAATGTAACTGGGACAAAAAGCATGTAGTAGTTCCTTCACCCGAGGAATCGGTCACTACCAACGTGGATGGGTTTCTAAGTGCTTACACTTACCCCTTCACATTGGGTCCCTTAGACCCTGTAATCGTCGCCTTCTATAAGGACGTGACCCTTGTCTAGATCCATCCTTCCTTCTAGAGAATAGTGATTCTCCTCCGATTTTTCACAAGCAAAATCGAGGGATGTCCTTTCAACCTCGATCACCTTACGCGCCTTGACAGTCCCCAGCTCTATCGAGGAGGACTGATCAAGCTTGCTTGTTGGATCAGTAGGGCCCTGTTCTCCAGCATAGATAAATCTCAGGACCGAGGCTGGATGGGCCGATTTGTCTGAATAAGGACTTCGGACCTGATCCCTGCTGAAGACATGCCGTTTCCTGAGAAGTGGAACATGAATCGTAAGTAGTACTTCACCTTGAATGCTCAATTTCGCTGTTTTACTTCTTATCTTCTTTCCTCATCTATGTTTCTGGTGTTGCAACTGTGGCCCAGATGCCGAACCCAATTCCGGAACTCAAGAAATAGGTCGAGGGCCTGGTGTCATAGAGACCCTACTCCGAGCGTACTTGGATGGAGTTGTCGAAGGGTCGATTGAAGGCCTCCAATCATGGTAAGTTTCTTTCTCGGAACGGTTATTGTTCGGGCTTCTTCTCAAACTTACTCATATTTTTTCCTTTGTAGGTCTCGGGAAGGATTCTTCAATGAGGCCCCCATCTGGTGACGAATAAGTCCTTCCCCAACCACCTGCTCCGAAACAGGTCAAAGAGAAGAAAAGGAAAAGGTCTCCTAGTTCCTCGGGCTTGGAAAAGAAAAGACCAAGGCGGAGACCTTGCAACCCCAAGGGGGACACCGCTGTCATTCCTTCGGACTCAATCCACTGATTAAGGGATGAGTCTGAAGAAGAAGAAGAGGAAGATAATTCCAAACTATTGGCCCATGTGTGGGCTACTGCTTCCATGTAAAAGTCCTCCGAACCCGAGGAGGTTGATGAGGAAGCTTTGGCCAAAGTTCTTGAACAAGAAAGAGTTGAGACAACTTCGTCCCAAAATGAGATGGTCGAGAGAGAGACCAGGGGAGAGGCTTCCCGAGTACCGGAAGATGTCTCGAGGGACGATCTCGGAGTGATCGATATTTCTGGATCCCCTCAAGTTTCAGATGCTATGATCCGTGAGGCCAATATGTTAGAAGGTCGCTCTTACGAGGGTCTTCAGGGGGCGACTGATATCCATAACTTCTTGGACAGGTTTGAGTCCGCTGCCTCAGAGGATGTTACCAGGTTTGGTGATTTAACGGTGCCGAAGAAAGTACCATCATCGGGCTCTACTGGGTCTTCATCGAGCACAAATCTGGTGGACCGATTCCCGGCCACAAGTGTTAACCCCTGCAGTAGGTGGAATATAGTGCTTTCTGTCCTGGAGGATGCCCAGGTCTTCTCTCCCCCTATGGGAATTGCTAGCTACCTCAGATTCTTGGTGACCGAGGAAGACCAAGCCATGATGAATTTGGTGGGAGCCGCTTTCCTGTTTAATGAGGCCCAACATGCTCTGAATAGGGGAACTTCGAGGGTCTCTCCATTATTTATTTTAAACTTGGAGTTGTAGATAATTCTAACATCTTCTTCCTTGCTTGCAAGCTTCGGTGTTGCATCACGAGTCTTTCTTCCGAATCCGTGAGAAGCACGAGGCTGAGGTTCGGGACCCCACTGAGAAAAGTGACACCTACAAGCTTCTTAGTGAGAAGCTTCAGGCCGATTTAGTAACGACTTGGGATGAGCATGCGGAGATGGCCGAGCAAGTATTCTGAGTGCTTCAGGATAGTGAAGATGAATTGGAGATAACGACTAACAATGCGATTCTGCAGGTCTGGTAGAGGCTCAAACAGATAGGACGGCTCCAGATGCAGGTAAATGCGATACATGCCGAGGCTGAAGAATTCAAAAAGAACATAGACATCCTAACCTCGAAAAAGGAAACCGTCCAAGCACAATTGGAGTTGGTCGAGACCCAGCTCCAAGCTGCAAAAGAGAAGGCCTTGGTCCAAGTCGAGAAGATCAAGGGGCTTCAGTCTTAGCTGGATTTGGCCGTTTCTGATAAGGCAAGCTTGGCCAACGAACTTGAAGTGGCCAGATTTGAGGTGGCCGTGGCCAACACCAAAGTTGATGCTAAAGTGTCCCAGTTTAAGGAACACGTCAAGGCCATCCAGGATAAGTCCAAAAGCATGGTGGATCATGCAAATGGCAAGCTCGAAGGGAAGCCCTCGAGGGATTTCATGCCTAGGGCTTCGATATTATGGCCAAAATCAAAAATTCCAAAGTAGAGGAAGCCATGGCTCGGAGGCTGGCCTTCCCTGAGGAATACTCCGAGAGCTTAAGTTATATCGAAGACGAGGAAGATCCCGAGTATGGAGATGCAACCTCCGATGAAGACCAAGCCACTTAAGACTTTATATTTTTTTGTTTTTCTTTTGCATTTTTTATGAGGCTGTTTTGGCTGTTGTAAATTTTGCATTAGGCCGATTTATCCTTTGTAAAAAACTATTGTATATTAATATAAGGCTTTTCTTTCCCTTTCGGCTCTCAAACTTTTCCTTTGCTTTATTATTTGTATTCTCAAAGGTTGAAATGCCTTAGCATAAAATAATAAGTTTGTGTTCGAGGGTTCAAACAAACCTTGCCTTTATTGACTTTCTGGGTTAAGGCGTTATTGGAGTTCGATGTTACCGAAGTTTTTATCCCCGAAAATATCTTAAGTTTGAGACTTTTCCGATGGTAGCCTTTAGAACCGGTTGTGAAAACTTTTTCCTTTTTGAAGGCTTATTTTTGTTACAGATTTCGGACATCTTCGAGCCGTGTTAAATTGGCCGTAGCCTTTTAGTTCGGGAGCTTCCCATTGGGTTTGTTTTCCATTTTCATCCGGGCTTTCCCGATAAAATAGTCCTTGAGTGGAGTGGCCGTGGCCTTTAGAAATTGGGGAGTTGCCTATTAGGTCTTTTGCTCCCGAGGCCCGATCACTTGGGCTGTTTGAGTTGGACAACAGTCCCCGAGTAAGGGAGAGGTTGTTCACATTCCGGTAAAGTATTTCCCTTAGGCTCATTATTTTCGGAAGTACGAAACTCTTTAATAGATGTAAAGATGAAAAAAATTTAAAACATAAGATGTATGTTTGCAAGGGAAGTACTTCTCTTTATTCTCGATCAAAACAGTCATGCATTCGTACATGTTTTATGCCACGGCTCGAGCAATCTACGTGGGGACGGTTCGTTTTGGCCGTTTGGACCTTACAATAAATCCTATCTATCGAGACCCTCCCTTCATGAGGTAGTTTCCTTGCTAGAGTTGATGTTCGAAGATAATGCATATCCGAGGATAAGCCCCCAATATTCGATGTTGATTGCCTCGTTTAAAACCTCGCCAAAAACCTCATTTGGGACTAAACCGGTCTAAGGGAAAAAGAGTGCAATATGTGATTTTAGACCTAAAGACCTTGTTCCGTTCGCTGAAAAATCCATCGTCATTTCTTGTTGACCGCTTGTATGTGTTAGTCTGAAATAAAAAGGAAATAGAAAGGGGTCGTACCTCAGCAGCGATACCATTTTAGGTGAGATACATTCCAAGTGCTCGGTAGTTGTTCTCCATTCATCGTTCCGAGCTTGTAGGACCCTTGTTCGGTGACCTTGAGAATATGGTGCGGTCCTTCCCAGTTCGGACCCAATTTTCCTTCATTCGGATTTCTGGTGTTGAGGGTCCTTAGCACTAAGTCCTCGACGTTAAAATATCAAAGATTGGAGCTTCGATTGTAGTATCTCTCGATCCATTATTTTTGGGCGACCAATCGGACAAGGGAGGCTTCACGCCTCTTATCCAATAGTTCTATGCTCGTATTCATGGCCTCGTCATTTGATTCCTTTAGTGCATATCGGAAACCTGATACTGGGCTCCGAATTTGACCGATATTAGAGCTTTGGCGCCATAAATTAATGAGAATGGGGTATCACCGGTACTGGACTTCGAAGTTGTGTGGTATGCCCAAATAACTTCGGGTAGAATTTCCTTCCACTTTCCTTTCGTGTCGGTTAGCCTCTTCTTAATATTTTGGATGATGATTTTGTTGGTCAATTTGTCTTGCCCGTTTCCACTAGGATGATAAGGTGTTGACATGATTCTTTTGATTTTATGGTCTTCGAGAAATTTGGTTACTTTGTTGTTGATGAACTGTTTTCCGTTATCACACACAATTTTGGGTGGCATCCCGAATAAACATATGATATGATCCCAAATGAATTCGATGACTTCCTTCTCCCTAACTTTTTCGAAGGCCTGAGCCTCGACCACTTAGAAAATAGTCAGTCATAAACAAAATAAATTGAGCTTTACCTGGTGCCCATGGAAGAGGGCCAACGATGTCCATGCCCCACTTCATGAATGGACATGGTGACAAGACCGAATGGAGTATTTCCTCGGGTTGGTGAATCATCGGTGTATATCTTTGGCATTTATCGCATTTTTGAACGAACTCTTTCACATCCTTTTCCATGGCGAACCAGTAATAGACCGCTCTGATTACCTTTTGGACCAATGATCTGTCATCAGAATGATTTATGCAAATGCCCTCGAGAACTTCTCTCAGAACATATTCGGTATCTCCTAGTCCCAGACATATCGGTAGTGGACCGTCGAACATTCTCCTGAACAAGGTTCCGTCTTCGGACAAGGTTAATCGTGCTGCCTTCGTGCGTAGGGCCCTCGATTCTTTTTTATCTGAGGGAAGCTTTCCGGTCTTCAAATACTCTATGTATTTATTTCTCCAATCCCATGTCAAACTTGTAGAGTTTATCTCGGCATGGCCTTCTTCAACTACTGACCTCGTGAGATGCACGATTGCCCTCGAATTAAGCTCGTTGTCCTCGACTGATGACCCTAAGTTTGCAAGGGCAACGACCTCACTATTCTAATCTCGAGGTGCATGTTGCAAAGTCCACTCCTTAAATCGGTGCAAATCTACTTGTGACTTATCTATGTATCTTTACATTCGTTCTTACCTAACTTCAAAGGTTTCATTAACCTGATTCACCACTAGGAGGAAGTCGCATTTGGCTTCGATCAACTTCGCTCCCAAGCCTTTGGCTAGTTTGAGACCTGTAATCATGGCCTCATATTCGGCCTCATTGTTAGTTAATTTCACAGTTCTAATAGATTATCTAACCACGTTGCCTGTGGGTGGTTTTAGCACGATGCCGAGCCCGGGCCCTTTTGTGTTCGAAGCACCATCCGTAAAGTGGATCCAGATTCCCGAGGATGTACCCGAGTTTACCAACAGTTCTCTTTCAACCTCGGGTACTAGGTACGGCGTCAAGTCAGCCACGAAGTCAGCCAAAGTTTGAGACTTAATGGTGTCACACCTCCTTTTTCACCACTCCCGGATTAATGAAGGGTAATAAGGGAGTTTTTCCAATTAAAGTGACATTTCGATTTTGGGATTTATTTATTATTTCAGAGTCGTCACCCGGATTTTGACGATGTTCCGGGACACCGTTTTGTTTTGAAAATCCCAAACCGAGGAAAATTTGACTCTGTTTTCATTTGTCTGTGACCAGAAATCCGAGTAAGGAATTCTGTTAACCCGGGAGAAAGTGTTAGGCATTCCTGAGTTTCGTGGTTCTAGCACGATCGCTTAACTATTAATATTTGGCCTAATTATCTGATTATTCACATGTTTTAAACCTATTGTGCTTTTTAGCCTTTTTCACTTTTTAGCTGCTTTTATGGATTTATCTTGAAACAAGTCACAATGGCGTGCACTTATTTGTTTTTGGACACATTATAACTGCGCCACATGAAATGCACCCGCAATTACAACATGTGATTTTTATTAAAATTTGAATTTGAAGATGGGGACATGAGTTGTCGCACCCGAGTGTAGATTACGTAGTCAAGACTATGGTCATGACAGTTTTAAAGTGACTATTTGAGGCGATGTTTGATTATTCTTTATGTTTTTCTATTTGAAAGAACATTTTAGTTTTAAAATCAATTAGGACGTTCATGGATTTATCTTGGACAAGTTACGATGGCGTACACTTGTTGTTTTTGAACACATGGCAATTACGTCACATGAAATGCACCCGTGGTTGCTATATGCGTTTTATTAGTTTTTTGGAGTGAGGGTCGGGGGCATGAGTTTCCACTCCCGAGTGTAGTTTATGTTAATTTGAGATAATAGTTGATTCTTTTCCAAATTTCAACCTAAAGATGTATTTTTCAACCTATAGGATATGTGAAAGATTGTTTAAGCTTAAATTCTAAAAGACACAAATCTTGGGCTATGGCCATATTTAGACCAAGTTATCATTTAACTCTTTTGGCCAATCCTAATTGTGGCTAATTTATAGGGAGGTCACTAGTTTAGGAAATCCAACTAAGTGCTAATAATCTTTACTTTTCATTTTGATGAATAAATAGGAAATATGGTAATCAAAATACATGTTCATTTATACATGCACTTATGAGCATAACACCACAGATTTTCTAGTTTTTCATTTTTTTGGCGGCCTAAACATAAATCTAAAATACTCATTATTTTTGAAATGGATTGGCAAGGCAAAATCATGCTACTTTAAGAACTTTTATGATTTCTAGCAAAAAGATCGAACCACAGGCAGTCTTATTAATTTTGAGACAATGATTCTTATCAATTTAAAACAAACCTGATCTCATGTTTCTAAAGGCTTAAAATTCACCCATGTATACATTGATTTTTCGCAGATTTATAAGACACAAAATAGACTGAAGATAATCTACTGACATTATTTATGTCGAAACTCTAACTGAACTTTGAGACAACCATTTTTCGAGATCCAGCGAAGTATTTTTCCAGATTTCACATACATTCTTTGCCTAATGTCATTTTCAGAATAGATAGAATGTAAATTCGAATTTTAGGAAAACATGAATAAAACTGAAATTAAGTGTACAGTCCAGTCCTTATTACAACTTAAAGTATATACAAAAAAGCTGTAATTACGCTATTATATTGTTCTTAATTAAATACAAAAATTCTAATAATAAGAAAATAAAAAGAACAATATTAGCTGATGCTCCTGTGAAAGCCAGCAACTTTCATGCTTTTAGGATATGTATTCTTCAGCTTTTAGTCCCAGCTGGACCATATAAAACTCATATGCACTGTAAAAGAATGAATCTGATCATTACAGAGATCATATTCGACTCTTACATGCTGCTCCCATAGTGACATAAGATCTAAGTCGTCCAAACCAACATATATAAGCATCTTATGGGGGTGAATTTGACCATTAAAGGGTCAGATTCACTACCCTTTAATGCTAGCTAATGGCTCTATTATCACTTCAGGGATATAGAATAATCACAGAAGCCTCTAAGAGATAATTCTACTGTTATAATCACATGTAGATGGACAACCAGATTTTAACAAGCAATTACAGATTCAGCAGAAAGGAAGGCAACATGTTTTATGCATTTTTCCTTAGATTGAATCTAACTATAAGGGAGAGTCTGATTCAAACCCAAAGATACAAACTTGCTTGACATTTCTAACAACCATACCAATACTTCAACCAGTATTCATTTGAACACTTTGACTATTCTTGGCTTTTTAGAGAATGAATCAGACCATACAAGGGTTCAAATTCTTTACTCTACAGCCTTTCTTGACTACATGCTGTATACCCTTTAAAGGGTGAATTTCAGCCATCTACACTACTGTTTTGTGCACTATTATAGGGTGAATTTGATCATTGATGGGTCAAATTCATCCATCCTAGTGCTAATGCTAACCTATCTAGGGACTTGCTTGTTGAATCTCTTTATTGACCAAAGAGACTCAATTGAAAGCATATTTTCTGCATACTTATAGAGAGAACCTAACCATAGAGAAGGAAAAGTTCTACACCATAGTGCAGCCTTTTTTGGAAAGTAGAACCACGATTATCAACTGCATTTATATACCTTTAGCCTGAAATAAACAGAATACTCCAACAAGGAAATACCAACAGCAAAACAGTACCAATCACACTCACAGAATCATTATCATGCCAATAAGCATCTATACAGTCACATTTACATAAAGCAGAAGAAACAACCTCGTTTATCAAGGACAGCTAGTTTAAGCAGTGAGTAGAAGAAGAAGATTCCAGTCCAGCATTTCATTGAGAACAAATGAGTTAATACATACCTTTTTAAGAGTAAAATATCAAAAAAGGACTTGACCAAATAAAGGTCAAGTATGGACAATAATCTACAAAAGAAAGAAGATTCAGTAGCAGCAAACAGCAACCCAAAGAAGACCCAGTAGCCCGGCAGGAATTGACCCAGAATTCTTGGATATGAGTGTTTAAGGTTCCCAAAATCAGAATCCAAAGGAAAGAAACAGAAGCTGAAAACTAGACCATATCTTTATGAACTCGATTCCAAAAGAAATCAGATTTCTTTTTGCTTTTCTACTAATACTTTCTTTTTTTGAAAATTTTCGTTTATGAATGGACAATACTCTGATTTTTCTGTGCTTTCAAAATGCTTTCAGCAACTCAGAGAGAGTAAAAAGTAATTTTTCTATACAAAGGGTCTATTTATAGGAGTCTTAAGGATATGATATCCTTTAGTACATTCCCAACCCAAAAGGTTGAAAATAGTACATAGAGAGCTGTCAACCTTATCCTTAGGACGGCTGCCCCCATTCTAGAACCTTCCTACCTATTAAAAGACCCTTTTAACATTAAAAAATCTGATTTACTAAACTGAGCTACCTAATGTACCCCTTGGAGTCCCTAAATTTACCATTGGGTAATCAAGGTTAAGCTCACTTCGGTTATTATTTAAAGTTTGGTTAGTTAACCTTAGCTATGTTCTTTAGTCAACCATTAGTTGTTCCTAACTATGGTTGAGTCAAAATTAGTTAAAGGTTAATTGATTAAGTGCCTAGAGTTGATTTTATACTAGTTACCTAGGTTTAGGTTGACTAATAATAAGTTTAATTAAGCTTAATTGAGACTAATCTTGATTTTTATACTTAGGTTAGTTGAATCAACTTGATTAATCAATTGAAACTTAGCTGATTAAAAGACTAAGTTAATTTGTTCGAATAATTTTATTAAGCTTATCTAGTTGATTATCTTAACTGAGTGATTAACTTTAATCTTAAGTGAAGTCGCAAATCAGCTATCCTGCTTTTAAGCATCAAGCATGATCAGATTCCTAATGACTTGGTTAATTAACTCTAAATGACTAACTAAAGTTGGATTATGATTAGCTGCTAACCAAGTCGAGTTTTAGGTTAGTTAACTCAATTAATAACCATTTTAGATACACTTGACACATATGCAGTTGGGATGGGGTAGCAGTCAGGTGACAGGGTCCAAACATAACAAAATCGCATTTTGAACAAGTAATCAAACAAAGTCTACAACAATAAATTAAAGACCATGGCTAACAATCAGCTTCAGGGAACAAGCAGAATCCTAAACAAGACTTGAATTCAGGGCATCAATATTAAATATATAAAAAAACGTATACAGAACTCAAGCTAATCGATTTAGACCTAAAATGGTTGTTACATAATCAACTCATATATTCAAACGTTTAACTAACCAGGCATAACAAAAAAATATTAAACGAGAGCAACAACATATCAATGAAGAGCATAGACGAAAACAGAGACGTATTAACCAAAGAAATAGACGGTAAACACACATATTCTGATTTTCTTTGAAAAATTAAGGGGAGAAGCTAAAAAGAAAGGAGGGGGGGTACCAGTGAAGGGGTTTTGGACGGATTTCGGCGACTTGCCGGAACTTGGCCGGTCTCAGACGAGCGTGGAAATGGTCCAAACCCACATGAATCGATAGCACTAAACAAGAGCTATAGACTCATGCTGGTGTGAACCATTGGAGGTCTTGGAATCGATTCGTAGAGGAAGTCACCCCTTTTGGATTTTCAGATCTGAGATTAGTCAAAACAGGGTGATTATTTGGGAAACTGATTATGGGATGGGATTAAGGGGGAGGAGAAGGTTGTAGGGTGAGAGTTTGGGGTCGATTGGTGGAGATCCGCCACCGGTAGGCTATTTTCGGGCGGCGGAACCCTAGGGCGGCTAGGGTTTGGTCGGGATAGAAGAGAGAGAGAGAGACGGAGGGATGGGGGGGCGGCTAGGGTTTTGTGGGGGTTGAGCTTTGGATGAAATGAGGGTGGGGGGGGGGGGTTGTTTGGACATATATATAGTTTAATGTTGGGAGTTCCCAGACGTTTGATTTGTTTTGATCAACGGCTGTGATAACTTCTGGGGTGAAACGGGGTCGTTTGGGTAGTGTAGGGGCTGGATCGGGTTATAGGGTAATTGGGCTGGGCAGGTGAGTATAGAGAATGAATTTTGGGCCTGGGCAAATTATCCCAGGTCCGAGTTTAGCCTCTAGGGCCAATTAAGCTTTGATTAATTTAATTAACACTAATTCCAATTAAACTCAAAAATGTAATAATTAATTCTGACCTTATTTTCGTCAAATTGTAAACTAATTAGGAAAAAAATAATTAATTTAATACTCCTAATCAATCAAATTCATAATTTGTTAGATAAATGACTAAATTGATAATTTGACCAACAACTCACATTATGTCAATTAATCGTATTTTCGTTATTAACTAATTAAATCAATTACTAAATAGTATATTAATTAGCTCTAATTCTAGTTTTTTATCTAACTGAAAAGAAAAATTAGTTAATGAGTGAATTAAAAAAAAGTGAAATTATCAATTAACACTTGTAATTATTTGAAGGATAAATTTTGTAATCTTCCTAAAAATGATTAAGATTATGCACCTAATTATGCAATTTTTCCAATTTTATAGGATGAATTATGATTATGAAATGCAAAAATAATTCACAATTAATCACTAAAATTCAACAAAAATCTATGAAATTAATTTATTTATCGAATTTTGTAGGAGTATTTAGTAGGTGAAAAATCACATGCTCACAACTGCCCCTCTTTGATCGGAAACGCAAAGAGTTTTCGGGAAAAGACAAAATGAGCAGTCATGAATGACTTTTACCCGTTTGCATACTCCTTGTGAAGAGTTTTTGAAAAGTTTGACTGAACCCTGCTTCAAGGTTGCCTACATATCTTTGGCTGTAAAGGAATCAGGTCAGTGTAGTTCTGGAGGTTTTGGTAGCTGGGACTACTGGGTAACTGTGGTTTCACTACGGTTGCTGTTGTTACTGCTGCTGATATCCTTATTACACCCAAGTACAAAACGAAGGACTAACTAAACTTATCAACTGCTAAATTACAAGATTCCTATCTAAGACTTGGTCTTGAGCCTTGATCTTTTGCTGATTCTGACCTGGATCCTGATGCTCGTTACTCGCAGGTGCTGGTTTTGTTTTATCGTTCCTCGGATCAAAGCAGGATATACTGGACGGATGACTTCAATCTCGTCCTGAATAGTCCACATCTTCCCCGTTTGTGCGCTTTTGGATTCAATCTTCTCTTTCGTCTTTTGTTTTGTTATTTTGGATAGAAACTTCTTCTTTTGGTCGTCTCGAGTTCCAATGTCCTAGAAACGTAATATGCACAAAATAAAAAACAAACGAACGAAATTTTCTGCCCCAATTTTCACTAGGAAAATTTCGTGAGTTATTGTAACAAAATCCATGTTTCTTCATTATTGAAAACAATAAAAAGCCAGGACTGGTGCACCCGGAGTTATTGCAGAATAGAGAGTGGATACCCTATATCTCGTAGCAAGATCAACTAGGGGTTGGGAGACCTATGTTGCAAAATAAAATCAACTAGGGATTGTGTACCCTATGTTGGAAAGAAATCAACCATGGAGTGTATACCCTTGATTGGAAAAGAAATCATCAACCAGGGAGTGTATACCCTTTATTGGCATTAACTATGGGAGTGTATACCCTGCGTCGGGACAAGAAATCAACCAGGAAGTGTATACCCTTGATTGGAAAAGAAGTCATCAACCAGGGAGTGTATACCCTTGATTGGAAAGAAATCATCAACCAGGGAGTGTATACCCTTGATTGGGATCGACTACAGGAGTGTGTACCCTGCGTCGGGAAAAGAAATCAACTAGGGAGTGTGTACCCTTGATTGGAAAAGAAATCATCAACCAGGGAGTGTATAGCCTTGATTGGAAAAGAAATCATCAACCAGGGAGTGTATACCCTTGATTGGAAAAGAAATCATCAACCAGGGAGTGTATACCCTTGATTGGCATCGGTTACGAGAGTGTATACCCTGCATCGGAAAAGGAAATTAACCAGGGAGTGTATACCCTTGATTGGAAAAGAAATCATAAACTAGGAAGTGTATACCCTTGATTGAAAAAGAAATCATCAAACATGGAGTGTATACCTTTGATTGGCATCGACTACGGGAGTGTATACCCTCCGTCGGGAAAAGGAATCAACCAGGGAGTGTATACCCTTGATTGGAAAAGAAATCATCAACCAGGGAGTGTATACCCTTGATTGGCATCGACTACAGGAGTGTATACCCTGAGTCGGAAAAAGGTGTGGTTGGGGATTGGAGGCCTCATACTAATTTGGGTCATTTTCAACTTCAAATCTCCTCTCTTTTAGTTTTCTATTCTTTCTTTCTTTTTACCCTTTTTTATTTATGTTTTTATTTTATTTTATTTTTATGTATGCAAAAAAAAGATTTCTTGGAGGAAACTTCCTTTTCTTTGGAGTCAATGCTGCAGATCTCCTTCTAGCCCTTGTGCAATTTCTTTTTACTGCACCTGCTTGTTGCATGGTTGCTTTCGAGTTGCACCTATTTCAGATTTTCAAACAAAGGACAATACGTTAGTTTGAAACGGTGGTTGTTTTTGTGGCCTTGATTTTCAATTGCTTGGTCTCAGTTCTTTTGATGAAGATCTCAACCACTTACTTGCTTGTTTGCTGGGGATTGGGTTTCATATCTCATCCCCAGGACCTTGGATTTCCAGATTTTACCATGGCGATTGGTCACGTGGGACCCCACATTTTTGTTTGGCCTTTGTAAGCTTTTCACTTGCTTTTTTTTTTCGAATTCCCAGGTTATCGGGGATATTTCGGCTTTTCAAACCTTGCCAAGATGGTTAGCCATGCAAGGCTCAACCTTTCAACTTCATTTTCCTTTATAGGCACTTCTATTTGATTTTCTCCTTTCAAGGTTTTGAGTTTGGAGTATCGGCTGCTGCGGCCGATCGAGATCGACTCGATGCCCCTGGCGAGGCCGGGTGTCTTTTGCATATTGAACCGTGTCAAATGAGAGCCCTGTAAATCAGTCTTGCCATACTTTCTTTGCCTTAGTTTCGGGACAGATTTAGACCGAAAGGGATTCAAGAGAAAAATAAATGATAGAATGGACAATGAATTTAAAGAAAAAGGTTTCCCTTTAGGGGAAAGGAAAGAAGGACTTATCTGGAGTGCATGCGGACTTTAATGAACATGACATGCCCTTTGGACTGGATGCCTGATCCGTGTAAACCGTCCGACTCTCAGAAATTCATCACAAAAATTACCTCGAGATTGAGAAACTTTGCCCCGGACTGCGTACATGTCAGTGACCCATTATCCTTTTCGATCAGTGGCGCCCTTTGCGGGTTTTCACCAACTAACCTCTCTCATTTATCTTCTCACCATCGCCTTATAGTGCTCTTTGCGAGTTTTCACTAACAAGACTCTCTCATTTTTAACTTGTCTGCTTACCGTCGCCTCACGGTGCCCGTGTGGGTCTTCACCAATGAGACTCTCTCATTGTAATTTCTCTCATTTGCTTGTATTTGGATCCAAAGAACTGTATCCTCCAATTATGGACATCTTTGCCGATTGATCGGAAGGACTTGAACAGGGTTTTTGGTGAAAAGAATTTGTGTTGAATTACAACTTTGGAACCTTTAAGGTGACACATCGCCGAATCTTAACGCTTGCCTCCGCTTAAACTCTTGGGGAACTGTGGATTTTTATTTTGGTGCGACTGAACCCCAGGGAGAGGCAGCGTACGTATCCTTTCGGAATCAAGTCGAACGTAGTTCAGGGAAACATTTTTTTTTGAATAACACTTTCGACTTCCAAAGAGGGTAATCAAAGAAGAGTGCAAAAGGGTTAATGGTGTTTGGCGAGAATGAAAGCCTTCATCACCTCAGTCAGAGAATTTTTAACATTATATGGAGGATCAAACGTAGTACCTTTTGACTGTATCTGCATTGACAGCCATTTCTGGGTCATTTCCTTCGATGTCTCCCAGGTACAACGCTCTTTTTGGCAGTAATTTCCTTACGATGTACGGACCTTTCCAATTCGGGGCGAATTTTTCTTTCGCCTCTTCGTGGTGCGGGAGGATGCGTCTTAAGACAAGTTGCCCCACTTCGAAGTTCCTAGGTCGCACTTTCTTGTTGTAAGCGCGGGCCATTCTTTGCTGCTATAATTTCCCGTGGCACACTGCGGCCATCCTTTTCTCATTAATCAAAGTTAATTGTTCCAGTCGGGTCTTGACCCACTCATTGTCCTCAATTTCTGCTTCGACAATAATCCGAAGGGAAGGAATTTTGACTTCTGCTGGTATTACAGCTTCAGTGCCATATACCAATAGGTAAGGGGTAGCTCCAACCGACGCGCGCACGGACGTGCGATATCCCAACAATGCAAAAGGTAGATTTTCGTGCCATTGCCTGGATGTTTGAATCATTTTCCTGAGAATTTTCTTAATGTTTTTGTCTGCTGCTTCAACGGCGTCATTGGCTTTGTGCCGGTAAGGGGTCGAGTTGCGGTGTGTGATCTGGAACTGTTCACATACCTCCCTCATCAAGTTACTATTCAGATTCGCTGTATTATCGGTAATGATAGTTTTTGGGATACCAAAACGACAGATGATATTAGAATGCACGAAATCCACCACTACTTTCTTAGTGACACCTTTGAACGTGACTGCCTCGACCCATTTTGTGAAATATTCGATAGCAACCAAGATGAATCTGTGCCCGTTTGAGGCCCTTGGCTCGATTGGCCCGATGACATCTATTCCCCAAGCAACAAACGGCCAGGGTGCTGACATAGGATGCAGCTCTGATGGTGGTTCATGGATTAAGTCGCCATGTATTTGACATTTATGGCACTTCCGGACGAAACCCAAACAATCTTTCTCCATGGTCATCCAATAATATCCAGCCCGCAAGATTTTCTTTGCAAGGGCGTACCCATTCATTTGGGGACCGCGTACTCCTGAATACACCTCGCTCATAATCCTTTCGGCTTCTTTGGCGTCGACGCATCTTAATAGATTTAGATCGGGAGTCCTTTTATACAGTACTTCCCCACTTAGGAAGAAACTGCTGGCGAGCCTTCGAATGGTTCTCTTTTGGTCTCTGTTGGCCTGCTCTGGATATTCTTTTGTCTTAAAAAATCTTTTAATATCATGATACCATGGTTGGACATCGGGTTCTACTTCGACCGTGTTGCAATAACCATGTTTTTCCTTGATTTGGATCTCCAATGGGCCTATATGAACATTACCCGGATATGGCAGCATTGCAGCTAGGGTGGCCAACGTATCGGCTAATTCATTTTGGCACCGAGGAATATATTTGAACTCGACGACTCTGAATCGCTTACTAAGATCCTCCACGTGCTGTCTGTAGGGAAGGAGCTTAACATCTCGAGTTTCCCACTCTCCCTGGGCCTTCTTAATGATCAAATCAGAGTCCCCCATGATCAATAACTCTTCTACATCCATGTCAATGTCCATGTTCATGCCCATTATACAAGCTTCATATTCAGCAGTATTGTTTGTGCAGAAGAAACGGAGGCGGGCCGTGGCAGGGTAGTGTTGTCCTGTGGGCGAAATCATGACTGCCCGTATTCCAATACCTTTTGCATTGGCTGCTCCGTCGAAGAACATTTTCCAGGTGTCAGCACCTTCCGAGATTACTTCGATGGAATTGACTTCTTCATCCGGAAAATAAGTGCTCAATGGTTGGTATTCATCATCAACCGGATTTTCAGCTAGATGATCGGCCAATGCTTGGGCTTTTATTGCTGTGCGAGTGGCATAGACAATGTCAAATTCTGTGAGCAAGATTTGTCATTTTTCTAATCTCCCGGTGGGCATTGGCTTTTGGAATATGTACTTCAAAGGATCCAACCTCGTGATGAGGTAGGTGGTATAAGCCAATAAATAATGTCGGAGCTTCTGAGCAACCCAAGTTAGATCACAACAAGTCCTTTCTAACTGAGAATACTTGGTCTCGTAGCTTGTGAACATCTTGCTTAAGTAATATATGGCCTGCTCTTTCTTCCCGGTTGTATCGTGTTGCCCGAGAACACACCCAAAAGAATTTTCTAGCATTGTCAGGTATAGGAACAAAGGTCTCCCCGGTTCTGGTGGGACTAACATTGGAGGGTTTGACAGATATTCTTTGATCTTGTCGAAAGCGTCCTGGCACTCGTCTGTCCATTTGATGGATGCGTCTTTTTTCAACAGCTTGAATATAGGCTCACATATGGAGGTCAACTGAGTGATGAACCTGCTGATGTAATTCAACCTACCCAACAGACTCATGACTTCCTTCTTGGTTCTTGGGGGTGGGAGATCCCGAACAGATTTTATCTTTGTCGGGTCCAGCTCAATGCCCCGTCGACTGACTATAAATCCCAGTAATTTTCCTAATGGAACTCCGAAAGCGCATTTGGCTGGGTTTAATTTCAAATCATATTTGCGCAGGCGTTCGAAGAATTTCCTCAAATGCTGCACATGGTCACTTTGGGTCCTGGATTTAATGATCACATCATCCACGTACACCTCGATCTCCTGATGCATCATGTTGTAGAATATGGCGTTCATGGCCCTCATATAAGTTGCGCCAGCGTTCTTTAAAAGACCCGGTAATAGTATGTTCCGCAGGGTGTAGTGAACGATGTATTTTCTGCATCCTCTTCATCCATCAACACCTGGTGATATCCGGCATAGCAATCGACAAAAGATTGTACCTCATGTTTGGCACAATTGTCAACTAAGATATGTATGTTTGGCAGTGGGAAATTATCTTTGGGACTTGCTTTATTCAGATCCCGGTAGTCGACACATACTCGGACCTTTTCGTCCTTTTTAGGCACCGGAACCACATTGGCCAACCAGGTGGTGTATTGGACCACTCGGATTACTCCAGCCTTTAGTTGTTTAGCGACCTCTTGTTTGATCTTGTAACTCATGTCTATTTTAAATTTCCTCTGCTTTTGTTGGACAGGTGGATGACCGGGGTAGGTTGGCAATTTGTGTACCACCAAGTCCATGCTTAGTTCGGGCATGTCGTCGTAGGACCAAGAAAATACGTCTTTGAATTCAAATAGGAGTTGAATCAAGGCGTCCCTAGTCCTTTCGTCCGTGTGGACGCTTATCATGGTTTCTCGAATCTCCTCTTCACTGCCCAAGTTAAAGGGTTATGTTTCGTTTAAGTTTGGCTTAGGCTTATTCTCGAATTGTTCCAATTCTCGATTTATTTCTCTGAAAGACCCTTCTTCGTCATATTCCGATTCTTGATTCATTATTTCGGGGTTAGACGGCGTATTAAGATCGGAGCATGAAGTCCGCAAGCATGTCATGTTTTTTAAGGCCGCATTATTAGGATTGAAAAAATAAGAAAAGTAAACAACAATCAGAAAGAATAATAGACGCTGAATTTGAACATAGGAGGGTTCACATCGGAATTTAAAAGGCAAGAAATTAAAAACACTTGAGTTACACCCTGAAATAACTCATAGCGCAGAAAGGATGGCAAAAGCTGAATTACCGGGACTCCCGCCTGACGGGGAATGGAGTAGCCTTCCAGTTTTGCATCTTGGCATCAGGCCCCATATACTACACTTCGGCAGTGCCGGAGCCTTCTCCTGGTTGGACCATATGGGCCTCATACAACATCTTTCTCATTGCTCCTCATATTTCTTCGATTTCTTCGGCCGTGAAAGCCTCTTCCTCTTCCTCCACATATTTTGTCTTGACAAATGATGCGGTGATGTGTGGGATCGGCCGAGGCAATACCCAACCATTTTTCTTACGTTGGTCAGCCCATTGTTCATCGCCGGGAGTAGCTAGAAACCCTATGCCAAAGAACTTTTTATTGGTAGGCAAGGTGATAGGTTCTTTAATGCCTTGCAAGGACATCCCGATCCCTTTTCCAGATGTGTTCCCATGTTTAATCATGTCATTAGAGACCATAATTTATGTGTTTGATAGGAAAGGTTGAGGGCACGGTGGCACGGGGTTCCTTCCTCATGCTGGTCCGCAACCACAATCTCGAAAGACTGGTAGACTATGTGCTCGCTGCCTTCTCTTGCTTCCAGGCAGGGGACTGATGGTTCCCTGTAAATAGATTGCTCTTCCTCTCCATGGACCGCAATTTCCTGGTCTTCATATTCGAACTTAACAATCCGGTGGAGAGTAGATGGAACTGCCCCTGCTTCATGGATCCAAGGCCTTCCCATGAGATAATTGTAGGAAGTATCCATATCCATGACCTGGAATGTCACTTCAAAGTTTACAGGGCCGATTGTCAAGACTAAATCAATCTCCCCGATCGTGTCTCTCTTGATACCATCGAATGCGCGAACACATACATTGTTGGGCCTAATTCTCTTAGTCCCGATCTCCATTCTTTGTAGGGTCGAGAGAGGTCAAATATCAACCCCATATCCGCCGTCCATCATAATTCTTTTCACATAGTAACCTTCACATTTAACAGTTAGGTGGAGAGCTTTGTTGTGGGCAGCCCCTTCTGGGGGCAAGTCATTCTTGCCAAATGAGATCCGGTTGATTTCGAAAAATCGCTCTAACATTCTTTCCATTTGCTGAACTATGGTCTCGGCCGGAACATATGCTTCGTTAAGTGTTTTGATCAGGATTTTCTGATGCTCGTTTGAATTTACCAGCAAAGATAGAAGTGAGACCTAGGTGGGGGACTTTCTGAGCTCCCCAATTATGGCGTATTCAGCGGTTTTCATATTTTTGAAGAATTCTTCTGCCTCTCCCGCACTGATTGGCCTTTTAGGCGGAAAACGTTTCTGCTTGCTTTTGTTCAGTTCTTCCAGGTCGAGGTATTTCTCTGATGAGTTTATATCACATGTTTCCCCAGTAATTTCTTTTCCTTTGTACGTCACCATCGTCTTGTTTTAATTCCAGGGGACGACATTAGTATTTTTCATGGGAGTCTGCGACGCGCGGATAATAACCACGGTCTCATTCAGCCTTGGTGAAATTATTTTCCCCCGCGCCACATACGTCCCCTTCGGCATGTACATCTTTGGGTCGTTCAACATTTCCTTGTTGCATTTTAACCTTCTGGGAGGGCTCAACACACTTTGTCCTTTCCTGGGTGCCTTGGGGATGTAAAGAACAACGTCTTTAGAGGGTCCCCTATTTGTTTCGGTCTCAGCCTCCTCCGTGACCTGGGGGACGGGGTTACTCTTCTTCATCTCTTTGACTGGTTTGGGTACCGCCTTGGGATTTCTTTCCACATCTGCGATTGCGATGATGGTCTTTAGAGCTGGATCGGAATCCTGGTCCTCGCAAATCATGCCGATGACGGGCCCATGATTGTGAGTGGGTAGTGGATCGTTCGTCACATTGGTAGCTTCTTCGTCCCTTAACACCACTTTCTTTTGTTCTATAAGGCTTTCCACGGCTCTTTTGAGGGTCCAACACTCCTCCGTGTCATGCCCTCCTGCTCCGGATTGGTAGGCACAATTTGTTCCCGGCTTGTATGATACTGATGTTGGGCTTTGCCTGGTCGGAGGTACGGGTTGTAGAAGCCTCATCTGGACTAATTTTGGGAAGAGGCTTGATACGGCTCCCCGATAGGAGTGAAGTTGGGTCTCCTTGGTGGTTCACGGGGGTAGGTGTTGTACGGGTAGTTTTGGGGAGGGCGTGGATTATATGAAGCTGGGGGAGAATGGTTGTTTCTCGGGGGTGGAGCTCTATTCTGATTGTATTGTTGTTGCGGCTTGGGATGCGGCTGAGCGTTCATTACCGCATAGGGAAAAGGGGGCGTAGCATAAGCTGCGTCTTGGTGAGGATAGTAATGTTGGGAAGCTTTGGGAAATGGACGTGGGTATTGCCTAGGCTTCCTGACATCGGAAACCATCATGGCCCCTTCTTCTTTCTTTTTTCTGTTGGCTGCACTCCCGGATCTGCTTTGGGTGGCCTGAGAGGTTGCTCTTATGGAAGATTGGCTCAGGATACGACCATTTTTTAGACCATTCTCCACCATTTCTCCAATTTTGGTTGCTTCCGCAAATGGTATTCCCATGGCAGACATCATATTTTGGAAGTAATCAGCTTCCTATGCCTGTAGAAAGACGCTGACCATTTCAACCTCATCCATCGGAGGTTTGACCCTGGAGGCCTGCTCGCACCATTTGATGGCGTACTCGCTGAAACTATCTGAGGGTTTCTTTTTGAGATTGGATAGTGAGTTCCTATCGGGAGAGATGTCCATATTGTATTGGAATTTCCGGACAAATTTCCGTGCCAGGTCATCCGATATGTGTCAGCGGGATATATCTTGGTCCATGTACCATTCTGATGCAATTCCCGTCAAGCTTTCTCTGAAATATGCCATGAGAAGTTCCTCTTTCCCACCTGCTCCCCGGAGCTAGTTACAGTACCTTTTCAAATGAGTTATGGGGTCCCCATGTCTGTCATATTTTTCGAACTTGGGGTTTTACACCCAAGAGGCAAGTGGAGACGCTTTGAAGTGACATGCACAAAATTTGCATAGGAGACGCTTTTCTACCCGCTCAGCCCCTGTATATTCTTGAGGCTCTGATCAATACTCTTCATTTTCCGGGCCATTTCTTCGTGCTCGGGGCTTTTCTCATCTTGTCCCAAAGTGACCTCAGACTGAGTTTGTTAGGGGTATGCATTAGGAGTAACATGAGTGGTACCCAGATGGACGGACGGTGTTTGGAATGTGAATGCTGGCGGCTCGAAACATGGCCCAGAGATAGTCTGTGAAGCTGTGGCAGAGATTGGTGGTGCGGTGAAGATGTTGGAAGACACACCAGAAAATAGGACCTGGGGGCGAACCTCAGAAGGCTTTCTGACAAAGTGAGCCGACATAGTTGGATATCCAAACGGCGTGGCTGGGTAACTTATGGGGATGTTGGATGTCCCGCCTACCCTGGGAATTATCTCCGGGAAACCCGGGATGGTACTGGGCGATTCACTACCATTGGACCATGCGTCCCACATTTCTAGCATGCGACAATGCAGAGTCCTGTTTTCTTCAGCTGTTGCTGACTCAGATGTTGGGATGGCTGGATTTAGGTCTTTCAAGGAAGAGTTGACGATTGGCAAGTGACTTTTAGACGTCATTTCTATGCTCCCATTTGATCTAGTGAAGTAAGGATGGGAAGCCAGGTTACCGCAAAACCAACCACCTAAAAATACCTTTAAGATCGAACCAACAAAATGTTAGGTTGAAACATTTATCACATAGGCAATCACACGTTTGGGGTATGCAATGCACCTGAGAAATTAAATGCTTTTCTATATGTTTTTGCAACAGTTGTGTATTTCATCCCGGCTTTATTTCTGGGTTTTGAACTTTCCTTCCCTTTGTTATTATTTCCACTTTTTATTCCTCGCTCGGTTTCCTTTCTTATGGTTATGATCGAATCCTATGTGGACTACCTACGTATCACGGCGCCGCGTAAATCAGATCATCACGTAGTTCATACAATAAATACCAAAGGACATAAACATTTTTGAATTGTCATTCATTAGGAAAAAACTTTCAGCTTTCATTCATTACAAAGACTCCGACATATTTTCTTGGGAATTTTAAAGAAACTACAAAGACTTAAAGTAGACTCAAATAGGAAAATGAAATACAAACTCGAGAAGGACATCAAGAATACATAAGTGCCCCTACTGCTCCAGGGGCCCGCGGGACATCATTCGGTCTTGCCACGGGCCTACGTACCAAACATTGTTGGAGGCGGTGTAGGTCGTCCATTATCTTGTTGACGAATATCATTACTACCGAGAAGAAGGTGGTCTGAGTCATATCTTCACACTCTTGGCATTTTGTGACAATATAATCCGCAATTTCTCTGACCTCTGCCTGATAACGCACTTTTCCTGGAGTAAACGCCCGATCTGTTGAGACCTAGCCTTTAGAACCTGGGCGTCCTTATGATTCTTTTCTTGCAATTGTTGCAAGCCTTCCTCCAAATGAGCCATCATGGTATAACATTGTTCCCTGTCTGCCTTGAACCTTTTTTCCTGCTTGACCATTTCGTTCTCGAGGATGGCCACCTTTTCCTTCAAGTCTGTGACTTCTTGGTCATATTTCCTTTTCAGTCTCTGGACAAACTCTGTTCTTACTCTGCACTTCTTGTTAATCTTGCCCGAACTCCGGCCAGTTCTTCTTCAGCTTTGTCTAGATCATTCCCATAGCTGCACATTTTATGCCTCAGACTGTTGATAAGCCTTTCATCAGTTCTGCTTCTCTCTGGGTTCTCAGCAGCTATTTTCAATTTCTGTATCTGGGCCCGGAGAACTTCATTTTCTTGGGTTAACCTATTTTTCTCCCCTTCAATTGTGGCGGTTTGTAGAATGTTTTCAAATTTGATTTCCCTGATATGGGCTTCCAACTTGCTTATGGTAGCTTGGTAGTTATTTTCCTTTTCTAACCAAGCCCAGTGCTCTTGTGTTTGCTCGGTGAATTGTTGCACGTGGGGTCTCTTTACGGGTCGTTCTTGCTCTTGATGCTCTCTGCCTCTTATGCCATACCAAGAAGTGTAGGCGGGCTCCACTTCCCCCTTAGATAAATTTCTCACCCGGGTTTGAGGTTCTAAAAACCTGCACTCATTCCAGATTTGACAGACCCTGCCTTCAGGAAATGCAGCTCTCAGGCATAACTCAATGGCTTGTCGGCTTAAGTCCTCGTCATGGTGAACACCCTGTTGTCTTCCCAACTGGCGTAATACCCGGTGTGGGGCATATGGCAGAATGCTTCGCAGGCCCATTAACAGAAGATAATAAACCTCAGTAGACATATTGATAACCTCACCGACAGGGAGCCACCCAAACGTCCACTCGATTTGGTCGGCAGTCAATGAACTCAATTATAAGTGCCAGGCTTCCGTGCCCTCAGGAAATTTGTGGCCCTTTACCCGAGTACCATGTTCCTCGATGCAATTCAAACCGGTTAAGCCGTAGTTCATGTAGCCTGGGCGGTGACAGAGGTTCTCGATCAACCAGATTTGTAGAAGAGGGTTGCACCCCTCAAAGAACTTTCCCCCAGATTGGCAAACTGTTAGAGCACGGTAAATCTCGGCTAAGACCATCGGTATAAGTGTGCCGTTGGATTTTTTCATCATGAAATTTGTCGTTCCCACAAGCCTGATATCTATGTGTCCGTCACTTATCGGGCAAATTAAAGTGCCCAGGAATGATACCACGAACGCTAGCCCCCGACGGGCTTCCCATTTAGCATGGTCTTTGTGAGTTAGGCCGGTGTTGTCAGCTTCATAGCCCTGGGGATCTCCATATCGTTTGTACAGAAAATAGAAAGTGCAGAATCCTTCGGATAAGTGTGGGTCTTGGACGTCCTGACTAATGTTCAAAAGATCCAAGAACTTATGTGGAGTTACTGCCCTGGGTGCCACCGGGTACCGACTTCTGAGATTGTCATTGAGACCAGCATACCCGGTTATTTCCTCTAGCGTGGGTGTCAACTCAAAGTCTGAAAAATAGAACACGTTGTGGGCGGGATCCCAAAATGATACTAGAGCCTCAACGATGTCCAGCCTTGGCTTGATTTTTAGAAGACCAGTAAGTCCGCCTAAAGCTTTCACAGCTGACTTTCTACTAGTTTTCCCCAAGTCGCTCTACCATATATGGAGTCCTAAAGGAATTTCCTCGATGGCCATGAAGGGAATGTTTTCAACTGTATTCGTCCTGCACATTCGTTTTGATTAAAACCACAAAAATTTTAACCGAATGAAAAAATGTTATTTTTGAAAAGGGTTTTGTAATAAAGAAAATGGACCATCTTTGCGAATACGGCCCTTCAATACTTCGGGTAGGAAGTTTTCTAAGGCTGTGTTTGCAAATTGGGGTAAAAAAATAAAAACAAACCACAGGCGACTACTTTTGCAAAAAATAGTCTTGCGGGCAGTCTGGCTATTTATGCAAGAATGACGTCACCTAATTTATTTAGGATTATATCTTTTGATTTTGAAAAATGAAGTTGGACCCGATGAGGGTTGCCTATGTATCCCACATCGGTGAGAATCAAACAATGCGTAGTTCGGGAAAAATCTTGAAAAAATATAAACCTACTCACTTTGTTTTGGAATATTATTTTCCTTCTTCATTTTCAGAAATTTTGGCAGAGTTTCGGGATATTTCAAATACGGGGATTTTCAAAACAAGGTAAATTTTCTATTCTACCTCACTCTTTGTTTTTTATTTTCTGTTTGTTTTATTTTAGCCGGTCAATACACAAGCTGAAACAAATAAATGCATACGTAGTAGGTAAGATGCATCAGGATAGTCTTTTATTTTGGGTACACCTGTCCTGGACGGACCCAACCCCTGTGTTGAGTCCCTAAGTCAAATGCACGTTATGCAAATACGCGTTCCTACTAGGGATCCGGCATGAGGTTATGTTATTCCACGTTTAAATCCTAGGGTTTTGTTCTAGACAAGGCTTACCCGAGCAGACAGCTCGAGCCGAGGTCGGGGCAGCGTACCGGGAATACAGAAGCTTCACCGGCTTTGCAACTTGTCCGTACCTCGTTCTAAAATTTGGATATGACTCTAACAGAAAAGAAGTCACAGGAAGTGCACACTTCCCAGATGATTTAAAAGAATCAGAGAGAAGAGGGTTTCAACACAATTTATATACAGTTCAGATAATATCAAAGTCGTAAAAAGAGGCATTTAGCACATTAGGTTAAAACATGTAAGATAAGATAATAAAGCCCAAATATAAAAGTTATTCTAAGCTCGAATTCTAAACCCCAAACCAGAGATTCTGGGTTCGATCCCCAGTAGAGTCGCTAGAGCTGTCACACCTCCTTTTTCACCACCCCCGGATTAATGAAGGGTAATAAGGGAGTTTTTCCAATTTAAGTGACATGTTTTAAACCTATTGTGCTTTTTAGCCTTTTTCACTTTTTAGCCGCTTTTATAGATTTATCTTGAAACAAGTCACGATGGCGTGCACTTGTTTGTTTTTGGACACATTTTAACTGCGCCACATGAAATGCACCTACAATTACAACATGTGATTTTTATTAAAATTTGAAGTTGAAGACGGGGACATGAGTTGTCGCACCCGAGTGTAGATTACGTAGTCAAGACTATGGTCATGACAGTTTTAAAGTGCCTATTTTAGGCGATGTTTGATTATTCTTTATGTTTTTCTATTTGAAAGAACATTTTAGTTTTAAAATCAATTAGGAAGTTTATGGATTTATCTTGGACAAGTTACGATGGCGTACACTTGTTGTTTTTGAACACATGACAATCACGTCACATGAAATGCACCCGTGGTTACTATATGCGTTTTATTAGTTGTTTGGAGTGAGGGTCGGGGTATGAGTTGCCACTCCCGAGTGTAGTTTATGGTAATTTGAGATAATAGTTGATTCTTTTCCAAATTTCAACCTAAATATGTATTTTTCAACCTAAAGGATATGTGAAAGATTGTTTAAGCTTAAATCCTAAAGGACACGAATCTTGGGGTATGGCCATATTTATCCCAAGTTATCATTTAACTCTTTTGGCCAATCCTAATTGTGGTTAATTTATAGGGAGGTCGCTAGTTTAGTAAATCCAACTACGTCCTAATAATCTTTACTTTTCAGTTTGATGAATAAATAGGAAATATGGTAATCAAAATACATGTTCATTCATACATGCACTTATGAGCATAACACGACGGATTTTCTAGTTTTTCATTTTTTAGGCGGCCTAAACATAAATCTAAAATACTCATTAATTTTGAAATGGATTGGCAAGGTAAAATCATGCTACTTTCAGAACTTTTATGATTTCTAGCAAAAAGATCGAACCACAGGCAGTCTTATTAATTTTGAGACAGTGAATCTTATTAATTTAAAACAACCTGATCTCATGTTACTAAAGGCTTAAAATTCACACATGTATACATTGTTTTTTCGCAGATTTATAAGACACAAAATAGTCTGAAGATAATCTACTGACTTTATTTATGTCGAAACTCTAACTGAACTTTGAGACAACCATGTTTTGAGATCCAGCGAAGTGTTTTTATAAATTTCACATACGTTCTTTGCCTAATGTCATTTACAGAATAGATAGAATGTAAATTCGAATTTTAGGAACACATGAATAAAAGTGAAATTAAGTGTACAGTCCAGTCCTTATTACAACTAAAAGTATACACAAAAAAGCTGTAATTACACTATTATATTGTTCTTAATTAAATACACAAATTCTAATAATAAGAATAAAATAGAAAGAACAATATTAGCTGCTGCTCCTGTGAAAGTCAGCAACTTTCATGCTTTTAGGATCTGTATTCTTCAGCTTTTAGTCCCAACTGGACCATACATAACTCATATGCACTTTAAAATAATGAATCTGATCATTACAGAGATCAAATTCGACTCTTTACATGCTTCTCCCATAGAGACATAAGATCTAAGTCGTCCAAACCAACATATACAAGCATCTTATGGGGGTGAAATTTACCATTTAAAGGGTCAGATTCACTACCCTTTAATGCTAGCTAATGACTCTATTATGACTTCAAGGATATAGAATTAATCACAGAAGACTCTAAGAGATAATTCTACTGTTATATTCACACGTAGATGGACAACCACATTTTAACAAGCAATTACAGATTCAGCAGAAAGAAAGGCAACATGTTTTATGCATTTTTTCTTAGATTGAATCTAACTATAAGGGAGAGTCTGATTCAAACCCAGAGATACAAACTTGCTTGACATTTCTAACAACCATACCAATACTTCAACCAGTATTCATTTGAACACTTTGACTATTCTTGGCTTTTAGAGAATGAATCAGACCATACAAGGGTTCAGATTCTTTACTCTACAGCCCTTCTTGACTACATGTTGTATACCCTTTAAAGGGTGAATTTCAGCCATCTACACTACTGTTTTGTGCACTATTATGGGGTGAATTTGATCATTGATGGGTCAAATTCATCCACCCTAGTGCTAATGCTAACCTATCTAGAGACTTGCTTGTTGGATCTCTTTATTGACCAAAGACACTCAATTGAAAGCATATTTTCTGAATACTTATAGAGAGAACCTAACCATAGAGAAGGTCAGGTTCTACACCATAGTGCAGCCTTTTTTGGAAAGTAGAACCATGATTATCAACTACATTTATATACCTTTAGCCTGAAATAAACAGAATACTCTAGCAAAGAAATACCAACAGCAAAACAATACCTATCACACTCACAGAATCATTATCATGCCAATAAGCATCTATACAGTCACATTTACATAAAGTAGAAGAAACAACCTCGTTTATCAAGAACAACTAGTTTAAGCACTGAGTAGAAGAAGAAGATTCCAGTCCAACATTTCATTGAGAACAGATGAGTTAATACATACCTTTTTAAGAGTAAAACAACAACCCAAAGAAGACCCAGTAGCCCGATAGGAATTGACCCAGAATTCTTGGATATGAGTGTTTAAGGTTCCCAAAATCAGAATCCAAAGGAAAGAAACAGAAGCTGAAAACTAGACCATATCTTTATGAACTTGATTCCAAAAGAAATCAGATTTCTTTTTGAATTTCTACTAATACTTTTTTTTTGAAATTTTTCGTTTATGAATGGACAATACTCTGATTTTTCTGTGCTTTCAAAATGCTTTCAGCAGCTCAGAGAGAGTAAAAAGTAAGTTTTCTGTACAAAGAGGGTCTATTTATAGGAGTCTTAAGGATAGGATATCCTTTAGTACATTCCCAACCCAAAAGGCTGAAAATAGTACATAGGACAGTTGTCAACCTTATCCTTGGGACAGCTGCCCCCATTCTAGAACCTTCCTACCTATTAAAAGACCCTTTTAACATTAAAAAATCTGATTTACTAAATTGAGTTACCTAATGTACCCCTTGGAGTCCCTGAATTTACCATTGGGTAATCAAGGTTAAGCTCACTTGGGTTATTATTTAAAGTTTGGTTGGTTAATCTTAGTTATGTTCTTTAGTCAACCATTAGTTGTTCCTAACTATGGTTGAGTCAAAACTAGTTAAAGCTTAATTGATTAATTGCCTAGAGTTGATTTTATACTAGTTACCTAGGTTTAGGTTGACTAATCATCAGTTTAATTAAGCTTAATTGAGACTAATCTTGATTTTATACTTAGGTTAGTGGAATCAACTTGATTAATCAATTGAAACTTAGCTGATTAAAAGACTTATTCTGAAAATCAATAGCTAGCTAAGTTAATTTGTTTGAAAAATTTTATTAAGATTATCTAGTTGATTATCTTAACTGAGTGATTAACTTTAATCTTAAGTGAAGTCGCAAATCAGCTATCTTGCTTTTAAGCATCAAGCATGATCAGATTCCTAATGACTTGGTTAATTAACTCTAAATGACCAACTAAAGTTGGATTAAGATTAGCAGCTAACCAAGTCGAGTTTTAGGTTAGTTAACCAATTAATAACCATTTTAGATACACATGACACGTACGCATTTGGGATAGGGGTAGCAGTAGGGTGAAAGGGTCCAAACAGAACAAAATCGCAGTTTGAACAAGTAATCAAACAAAGTCTATAACAATAAATTAAAGACCATGGCTAATTATTAGCTTCATGGAACAAGCAGAATCCTAAACAAATCTTGAATTCAGGGCATCAATATCAAATATATAAAAAACGTATACAGAATTCAAGCTAATCGATTTAGACCTAAAATGGTTGTTACATAATCAACTCATGTATTCAAACGTTTAACTAATCAGGCAGAACAACCAAATACTAAACGGGAGCAACAACATATTAATGAAGAGCATAGACGAAAACAAAGACGTATTAACCAAAGAAAAAGACGGTAAACACACATATTCTGATTTTCTTTGAAAAATTAAGGGGAGAAGCTAAAAAGAAAGGGGGGGGGTACCAGTGAAGGGATTTTGGACGAATTTTGGCGACTTGCCGGAACTTGGCCGGTCTCGGACGAGCGTGGAAATGGTCCAAACTCACATGAATCGATAGCACACAACAAGAGTTATCGACTTATGCCGGTGTGAACCATTGGAGGTCTTGGAATCGACTCGTAGAGAAAGTCACCCCTTTTGGATTTTCAGATCTGAGATTAGTCAAAACTGGGTGGTTTTTTGGGGAAACTGGTTGTGGGATGGGATTAAGGGGGAGGAGAAGGTTGTAGGGTGAGAGTTTGGGGTTGATTGGTGGAGATCCGCCGCCGGTAGGCTATTTTCGGGCGGCTGAACCCTAGGGCGACTAGGGTTTGGTCGAGACAGAAGAGAGAGAGACGGAGGGATGGGGGCGGCTAGGGTTTTGGAGGGGTTGAGATTTGGATGAAATGAGGGTGGAGGGGAGGGTTGTTTGGACATATATATAAATGTTGGGAGTTCCCAGCCGTTTGATTTGTTTTGATCAACGGCTGGGATAGCTTCTGGGGTGAAACAGGTTCGTTTGGGTAGTGTAGGGGCTGGACCGGGTTATGGGGTAATTGGGTTGGGCAGGTGAGTATAGAGAATGAATTTTGGGCCTGGGCAAATTAGCCCAGGTCCGATTTTAGCCTCTAGGGCCAATTAAGCTTTGATTAATTTAATTAACAATAATTCCAATTAAACTAAAAAATGTAATAATTAATTCTGACCTTATTTTCGTCAAATTATAAACTAATTAGAAATAAAATAATTAATTTAATACTCCTAATCAATCAAATTCATAATTTGTTAGATAAATGACTAAATTGATAATTTAACCAACAACTCACATTATGTCAATTAGTCGTATTTTCGTTATTAACTAATTAAATCAATTACTAAATAGTATATTAATTAGCTCTAATTCTATTTTTTTTATCTAATTGAAAAGAAAAATTAGTTAACGAGTGAATTAAAAAAAGTGAAATTATCAATTAACACTTGTAATTATTTGAAGGATAAATTTTGTAATTTTCCTAAAAATGATTAAGATTATGCACCTAATTATGCAATTTTTCCAATTTTATAGGATGAATTATGATTATGAAATGCAAAAATAATTCACAACTAATCACTAAAATTAAACAAAAATCTATGAAATTAATTTATTTATCGAATTTTGTAGGAGTATTTAGTAGGTGAAAAATTACATGCTCACAGATGGTTGTTCAGGGTCAATATTTGATATCATACCCGCTAATTTCTACGGCCCACCTGGTCAACCGTCTCGAAAGCTTGGTTTTATGCATAATATTTCAAAGTGGATAAGTTGTTACAACACATATGGGGTGACATTGGAAGTATGGTTTTAGTTTCCTAGAGGCGCTGATCAAAGCGTGCACCAACTTTTCTAGGTGGGGATACCTATTTTTTGCCTCACCTAAGGTTCGACTAACATAATAAATTGGAAATTGCGTACCTTGTTCTTCCCGGACTAGGAGTCCACTTACCGCTATCTCTGATACTGCCAAATATAAGTACAATTGTTCATCTGCCCTTTGGTTATAGAGTAGTGGCAGGCTCGATAAGTATCGCTTAAGCCCTTCCAAGACCTGCTAGCATTTCGGAGTCCACGTGAAGTTGTTCTGCTTCTTCTTCAGCAACAAGAAAAATCGTTGGCTCCTATCGTAGGACCTCGAGATGAATCGCCCAGGGCGGTTATGTGCCCGGTTAACCTCTGCACGACTTTTACGTTTTCCACTACCGTGATGTCCTCAATAGTTTTGATCTTGCTGGGGTTGATCTTGATCCTCAGTTAGATACCATGAATCCGAGAAATTTGCCTAACCTGACCCCGAACACGCATTTTTCTGGGTTCAACTTCATGTTATATTTCCTTAATATACTGAACGTTTCCTGCAACTGCTTCAAATGGTCCTCTGCTCGCAGGGACTTAACTATCATGTCATAAATGTAAACTTCCATAGGTTTCCCTATTTTTTCTTCGAACATCTGTTTTACTAGGCGTTGATAAGTGGCACCAGTACTTTTTAATCCGAATGGCATTACATTATAGAAGTAGGTACCATATTTAGTGATGAACAAGGTCTTTTCCTGATCATCCAGGTTCATCTATATTTGGTTGCACCCAAAATAGGCATTGAGAAGACTGAGGATCTCGTGGTCGGCCGTGGCATCGATCATGCGATTGATATTAGGCAAAGGAAAAGAATCCTTGAGGCATGTTTCATTTAGATCTTTGTAATCTAAACACATTCTTAGTTTGTTTCCTATTTTAGGGACTACTACTACGTTTGCTAACCATTCGGGGTATATTACTTCCCAGATGGACCCTATTTTAAGATGCTTGGTTACCTCGTCTTTGACAAAAGCATGTTTGACCTGGGACCGGGGTCTTCTTTTTTGCTTCACCGGATGGAACTTCGGGTCCAAGATTAGTTTATGGGTGGTGATTTCCGGCGGGATCCCTGTCATGTCGAGATGGACCAAGCAAAGCAATCCATGTTAGCTATAAGAAATTGAATAAGTTTTTTTCCTGAGCTCGAGAGTTAACCCTGTGCCCAGGTATACCTTTCATTTGGGAAGATGTTCGATCAGTATGACTTGCTCCAGCTTTTCGACCGTTGACTTGGTGGCGTCAGAGTCATCGGGGGCTATGAAGGATCAAGGGACCCCATAATCACTATCTTCATCAGTCCCTTGCTTATCTGATTGGGTCGAGGCCGGCGTATGTGATTGCTATTTGGCCTCTTATTTTTCCTTCGAATTTGACCCCTTCGTCTATGAGAGCACCGATATCGGAATTACTTCGTCGACGAAAAACATTTCGTTTGTAGTGGATTCCCCTCCGTAGATTTTTTTGACTCCCTCTAGTGTCGGGAATTTTAGAACCTAGTGAAGGGTCGAGGGCACTATCCTCATGTTGTGGATCCATGGCCTCCCGAACAGGGCGTTATACCTCATGTCACCCTCGATCACATGGAACTTCGTCTCCTGAATGGTCCCGACCATGTTCAATGGAAAAGTTATCTCTCCCTTAGTGGTTTCACATGCTATGTTGAAGCCGTTTAGTACTCGGGCTGCGGGCACAACTTGATCCTGTAGTCCGACTTGCTCTACGACCCTCAATCGAATGATATTGGCCGAACTATCTGGATCAATTAAAACATGTTTAACTTGAGTCTTATTCATGAGTACAAATATTACCAGTGCATCATTATGGGGCTGCATGATCCCTTCTGCGTCCTCGTTGTTGAAGGACAAGGTTCCTTATGGTATGTAATCCCGAGTTTGCTTCTCCCTCATGATCGACACCTTGGTGCATTTTAACACTGGCCCTTGGGGTACATCGACCCCTCCAACAATCATGTGAATGACGTGTTGCGGTTCTTCTTGCTCGTTCTGTCTGTTGGAATCTCGTTCCTAAAATGATTCTTGGCTCAATCACTTAGAAACTCCCGAAGGTGCGCGTCATTGAATAATCGGGCTACTTCATCCCTCAACTGTTTGCAATCTTCCATTCTATGGCCATGGGTACCATGATACTTGCACATTTGGTTGGGATTTTTTTGGGAAGGTCGAGGCCATTTATTATCCTTGATGCGTCCAATAGCCGATACAATGGCAGATGCGTCAACATTGAAGTTATATTCTGACAGTCGAGGTGCTTCTTTAGGTCCGTCATGGTTGTCGAAACCATTCTTGCTCATGAGCCCTCGAGAGATCTGGCCTCGATCATTTCTCCTTTAACTTCGTACAGGGTTGCGCCCAAGTCTGTTGCCCCTACAATCTCCATTATACGGCTGGTATCGATCCATGTTCAACCTTGGTTCTCTATTAATGTCCCTTTTGAATCTGTAGATGGGTTTGACAGGATAAACAGACCCGGAAGGAGCCCCAGTTGGTCGTCTTCGACTCTAATCTTTGATTGATTCCCATTATTCACATTGGCCCAGGTAACAACCGGGTATTCAATCAAGTTTTGATTCAACTGTTGTGAAGCCACCGAGCTTCGTATATTTAGTCCTTTAGTGAAAGCTTGAATGTCTCAATCATCAGCGACCGGTGGTATATCCAGTCGTTCCATTTGGAATCGATGCACAAACTCTCTAAGCATCTCGTTATCTTTATGCTTTACCTTGAAGAGGTCCGACTTCCTATTCTCTACCTTTATGGCTCCGGAGTGTGCTTTTTACAAAAGAATCTACAAGCATGGAAAAAGAATCGATAGAGTTAGGTGGTAAATTATGGTACCATCCCCGAATTTCTTTAGTAACACGGATTTGATCTCATTGTCCTCCAAATCATTCCCTTAATTGCACAAATGGAAGAGGTGACATGCTCTTTAGGGTCGGTTCCTCCATTATACTTAGGAATCTCTGGAATGCGGCACTTCTTGGGAATCGGTATGGGAGCCGCGCTCGGGGGGAAGGGCTTTGTACGGACTTCTTGTAATCCAAACCCTTCAATATTGGTGGTGCCCCCAAGATTTGATCAACCCTGGAATTATAGGTTTCCACCTTTTTGTCATTTTCTTCTATTTTTCCCCCGATTCAACTCGCTTCGTTAGTTCCTCGAGCATCTTCATGATTACGGGATTGGTCCCTGATTCATTTCCATGCGATTTCATTGACACTGATTCAACCCTGTGAATTACTTCATGGGAAGGCTCGGGCTCGATCTTGCATAGAACATGGTTCTGCTTTTGGAGTTGTGCTATTGCAGCTTGTTGAGCCTGCATTATCTTGTATATCACCCGAAGGCTGATTCTGCCTTCTTCGCCGCCATGTGTGCTCTAAGCGGCCGATCGAACATCCCTGCGGACGCTACTCTCTGGATCGACGGCCAAGTTTGCATTAATGGCTACATGGGAGCTGACGTCGATTGGATCTACGGCCGAACTCCATCGAGGCCAACTAAAGGTACTTCGTTCCCCGGGGCGACTATGTTGTCATTTTCATCATGATGACTGAAGTCATTGTCTACGTGTACAGGCGCTGCTTGAGAGTTCGACATGTTGATCCTGAAATCAAAGATACTCACAAGAACAAGTGTTAAATAGTGTGTGTTACGAAGGTTAGTACCAGGCAATCACTATTATCCTTATCCTCACGGTGGACGCCGAACTGTAAAAGAAGGTAGTGTATTTCTTTGTATTGCGTAAATGTCATATATTTTACAAATGATCAGACCCCCTTTATATAGTAGGGGAGTCCTACTCTTGATACAATTCTAAATACAATAAGAAATCTCATGATTGACTAACTAATCGGCCTCTTCTTGATACGTGCCGGGATTTCTGTTGTGATCCTCACTCGATTACAGATATTTCGGCTTTCTGTTATTTGACTCGGTAAACTTTCCTCTTGTCTCGCCCGATCTTTATCTTGCTTGGTCTCGATCTTGGCCAATCTCGATCTTGATCGGTATTTGTGTCACGAGCTCAGCAATCTAACTTCGCATTGTGGCTCGATATAACACGAGCTTGAACCTTGGCCTATCATTTTTCAGTTTCGATTATTCATACGAAGGGCAGGCTCAGTTTTGACCGTATACACGTATCTAATAAGTTCTTGGATATGGGATCATTGGTGTTACAACAAGTTAAATGAGGCGTTTGTGCTGATGTGAGTTTAATGACATCTACAATAAAATCAAAGAGCCTACGGGGCTAAACACTTTTTTCTTTTGTGTTCAGATAAATATATTTTCGGTATGATTTCTTTAGTTTTCACTCGAAGTATATAATTTTTTGACATCCTAAAGGTGTTTTGGATTTTTGAAACAGGCTAATAAATTTATCCACCCTAAGATATCAAGATCTACACTTCTTTCTTTATTTTTTATCACTCAAAAATATTTTTTGATAATATTGATATATTTTTTTAAAATTTTTATATTCATTGATGTCGATAAAAGTTTGGATGATCATTCTACCCTTCACTTAACACTATTCCTATAATATACTTGAACCAAAAAGTAACTTACTTTCCAAAAATTTTGCATTACCTTGATAAATAAGAAGAGTGAATTTCCGTACAATCAATTAGTGAGGCCAATTCAAATCCTTGGTGTCCTTTCATTTTTTCTTACATTATTTCAAAAATGTATAAATTCTCCCAAACCTTTAGAATTTCATTCAATGTTTGTCTTTTCGGCTTCTAATAATTATTACAATTCATCATTTTGTCATCTTTTCTGTCACTCTATAAAACTAAGTCAATTAAACAATTCTTTCCCCTGTCAAATCATTGTCTATTGGAATATTTTTTCAATAAATGAATATTGTTCTTTTATTTGACAAATCTGCTTACTATTTGCACGCAATCAATCTACAAATGTTAATTCAGGTAACTTTCTTTTTAGTGTTAGTTCTTGTGTGTGTTATGCTAATTCTATAGTTCTTATATGTATTTTCAGTGAAACTACATTTTATTGACTCATTTCTTATACATGGAAAGTTTGATCGAGTACCTTGCAAAACTCTATCTTTTTGTCTAGAATAATCTTGTCCAATTTTGATTTTACTTATATGATTGCTTGATATTTAACCTTCTGCTATTAATTGTCTATTTCATAGAAAATTGAAAAAAGATTGTAACAAAGTGATATTGTGTTGCTGTTGCAGTTTCAGTCAACAACTACTAATTGTTGAAAGATTTGTTCTACACAGAAAAAGACATTAAAAGCATTATATGGAGTTGATAGCGGCGACGAAGAGAAACAAAAGTGATTACGAAGATAAAAGTTAAGCAAACAAAATTCATTTGGGCTATACATGCAACTTCTTGAATTATATATTCAACAATTTTCAAAAATGAAAGTCTCCGACAATTTAAAGCGAAATTTATAATCTTTTCATTATATTCTAAATCTCTACTCTTCGCACTTTTATAACCTAGGAAGAATTATCCTCCCTCATGTGTCGAGGTGTAAACATTGTTATTCATATTTCATGCTATTCTTTTCTATTTATACTATTCTTCAATATGTTATCTTGGTGTGAAGCAAAAGCCTCAAATTACTTTTAATCTAAACGTGTGTGTACATCTTTATTACATTAATTCGATATTAGGCACATATTATTAGAACATTGAGCATTTGCTTGTTCTTTAGGGATAGTATTAGGTGTAAACTTGGGATTTCTATCCTTCATGTTCAGTTTTTTTTTTTACGCTTCTCATTTAGAGAACAATGGCGTTTCTATGATTCAAAACTATTTTGGCTTGCCTGTTTAATAAATATTTGTTGCCTTCAACACAAAAAACATGTTATGCTGTTACTCTCAATTCTCATGTGATGGGCTTACAGTTAAATCCAAATTCTTACTTGTTTTTTTCATTGGAATAGAACTATATCAGTTACCGAATAACCTTCGGAACACTTCATATTCATCCCCTTGTGTTTATCTTGCTTTTTATCTCTCCACTTTTTTACTTTTATCAAATAAAACTATTCATATATATTCTTAAAGGTGTATCTATAGAATTTTACCTCAAAATTTATATTTATATGATTTTTAAAAAGTTTATACTTACTGATATAAGGTTCCCACTTTTATAATAACTGATTTTCACGTGCTTAAAACTAATTATTATAAAAGTGAGAATCTCAAAAGCTAAAAGTCAAATTACCAAAATATCTTTTTTATAAAAATAACGTAAATACTCTATTTAACCTAAATACCCTACTAAAGGACAAAAAGAAAGTAACGCATAGTTCAATCGTTGCCCTCCGAAGAGTTGCGACTAACAGACTAACAGTTGCAACTTCAGCCAATCCTTAATTAAATGTTTCTTATGTTCTTATACTATGACCAATTACAGTAATAATTTCATGCAGAGGAACAATCCTGAAAGTTCTTTGAATATTTAGTGGAAAATACTCTAACTGAATGACTTAATTATAAGGAATTAAATGTTCATATCTCAAATACTAACAAGAACTTTGTTGTTGTTGATGATGTTGTTATTATTATATTATTATTTATTCTTTTTGGGGGCAAAGGGCGCTATTGTATGGCATGAAATTGAGAATGGGTCTTTTTTATGAAGGCATGGGAAGAAAGTGAAAAGAGCAAAGGGGACAACAAGTGGCATTTTATCTCTCTCTATGTTATATATTCGGTAAACATATAATTGACTCACTTATTGCTTATGAAACTTAAGTATGAAAACTACCTATTTGTATGAACTGCTGAAGTTTCTAAGTGATGGGATTGGACCGAAATTAATCGATTGTTTTTATTTTATTGTTGCTATGTTCCCTCTTTCTTATATTTCTCCAATTTATAGTATTATTCATGAACCTAAATAATTAAGTAAATGTCACCACAAACAAGATAATATCCAAAATATTCATGATTAAGAATATTGTGACAAATGAAAACAATTACAATATAACATTAGAAGTGCAAGTTTGTGGTTATTCAAAGAGATATAAATAGAGTGTTATAACTTAATTTTTTATGCCATGCACTCTTATTACGTGAAATATTGCATTCTTATAATCATACTATATTATAAACCGGAACCTACAAAGTAAAAGTTAAAATACCAAATTACCCATAAAAAATTGAACGATCATTTTACCCTTAGCTTATAACTATTTTAAAAATTTCTTATTACCAAAAACTGGACTTAATTCTCGATAAATAAACACGTTTTAGTTCTCACTTATTGTGGTCTATTCAATACCTTGGACTTTCATCTTCCGATATAGTATCCTAAAGGTACAATTTATATCAACTTTTAAAATACCGAAATGCGTTGGAGTGATAGTTTATATGAGTCCACCAACTGTATAGAGACCCGGTCCTATATCAGTTCCCTCAGTGTTAACTGCTAGAAACAATATGTAAGAGACACACAGGATTTTTACGTGAAAAAATCCCAACTCAAGCGGACAAAAACCACGACCTACACTGGTAGGATTTCAACTTCACTAACTTGTAAGTCAACTATTACAAGCCACTTTGTAATGACTCTATTACAAAGACTTCAATCATCCTAACTTGTAATACACTTATCACAAGCCACGTTGTCACACACTAGTTACAAAGACTTTAACCTATGACTAACTCTAGTCACAACACAAACACAGATGGTTTATGATTTGGGTTTCCTAAAATAAAGCTTCTAAGAAAGCGAGATAAGAGTTACAATAAAGAACAAAGTACAAGATTACAACTCAACTAAGGACACACCTAGACTCGTAGTGGAACTGATTCGTAGTGGAGTTGTCTTCTTGTTCTTGACACACTTGAGACTTCAATGCAAGTTCAGCTCTTCAATGCTTGAGAGAATATTAGTAAATGCTCAAGTGAGTCTTGTTTTCCTTACACCATGCTATTATATCTTCAAGACATTCCAAGGCTGATGTCTATTCATAATTGGTACACACTTGCTCTAATGGGAAGTGACTGCTGCACTGTAACGTGCATAGTTGTAGGCAGTCACTTTCTGCAACTGCTTTCCAGCTGTAGAGTTGAGTTGTAATTTCGCCAGGGAAACATCAAGGTATAGGTCCCTAAACTGCTTCTTGTGGATCAACAAAGTACACTGCCCAGATTACTTTCAGTCTATTTCTAAATGATTGTACTAGGCATGCATCAGGTCCTGTATCTGGTTCTAAGCAAAGTTTGTTAGATCATCAAAACATAAGACTAAGAGACCTTAATCCCATCAATTTTTTCCTTTTTGATGATGACAAACTTTTAAAATTGATGACAAGTTATAGAGCCTAACTTGACCAGATAAAGTAACAGGGACCCCATATGTTCCCCCTGACTCTATGCTTCCTCCTTAATCCCTACCTCAATTTTTTTAAGTTAACTTAAACTTCCCCCTTTTGGCATCATTAAAAATCATAAACAAGCAGAAAGCATAAAGAAGTCCAACACAGCTAACTCATGCCCCATGTGTGCACACAACATGATAAAAAAGAGAAGTAAAAGGAAAACAGACATTGCCCTTAGCAAAAGAGAAGTTGATTCATACATAATAATAGTAATAAAAACATAGAAGTCTTTTCTATGAAAGCAAAGACTGATTTGGACTGTTGTATCAAGAGCAGTAATGGTGGAATCCAATATGCTATCACAAAAAAAACAAAATGAAAGTAACAACCACAAAACATCACAAGATAAGACAACTGGACACTGAGAGGATCCTAGGGGGAACTAGAGGAGGAAGGCTTGAAAGTGGAGGCAGCAAGGGTTTTGAGAACCAAGTCCATGCGGGCATTTGCAGACATCTGTTCCTCGAGCAGTTTCTCCCGCAGAGTCTCCTCCTGCTGCCTAAGCTCAGCATTTTCCTTAGTCAAATGGGACACCTCTTCATGAGAAGAACTAGCAGAACCAGGTGCCCCAACAACTTGACTTAGCTAAGTTTCCAGTATGGAATTTTGAGCCTTCCGCTTTCTGATTACACCAGTTGCAATATTTTGACCATTAATCAGCTGAGAAATTGACGAAGTGCTTCTCCCAGCCTTTTCTATACACTCACACTCTTCTAGAGTTGCTTTGGAGAAGGTCTGTTTGCGGGTTCCTACCTTTGGGTTCGCCAGAGGCACATTCTTCATGTGTTCGATCATAATTGCTGGAAGATTAATTGGTGTGTATAAATCAAGGGCCTCCATCAAAACCAGGTCAGACGTGGACGCAATAGACCTTCTCTCAACACGGGGTAAGAGAACCTTATTGACCAGCTCAAAGAGAAGCTGGTACACTGGAAGAAGTGCCTTGTTGTGCACCCGTTCCCCATGCTGGATAGCCTGCTCTTTCACAATGGCCCTCCTAAAGTTAGCTTCACAAGAACTCTTGATCGAGGATAACCCTTCACATGGAACCTGAATAGATTTTCCCAAGGCAGCAGCATCAAGCACGATATCAACCCCACATACCAGTATGCAGATATGGTCCCCTTTCACAGTGAAAAGAGTTCCATAGAAATTATGCACCTCCTCTTCGTATACCTTGGGCACAGCCGCTCTAAAAAGATGATCTCATTGCTGAAACTCCACTATCTCCAGAATCTGCCTCATACCAGCCATCTCAGATATTTTTGGGTCAAACATACGACTCCACAGTACTTTTTGAGTTCTTAATCTCTCTTGCCCAAGTCCACTGCCACTTGGTATGGTCTTCAGTGAACCGGGCCCCCCAACAGTTTCCCTCTTTCATTTTCTCAACTTTTCAATAGACTTCCCTCTCTCACGCTCAGACGCCACAGTCTCGCTCTTAGACAACCCTCTTTCAACCACAATCTTTTTGAAGTTGCCACCGCTCTTTACAGACGTGCACCTTATTTTTCCACAGCTTCCTCGGAAGCTCCAGCCATAAACTACTGGACTTTTGTAGATCGTGTCACTAAGGAACTAGGTTCCTCTTCAGCATCTTCATTAACCTCAACCACTGGAATGTCCTTGTCAACCACGACTTTCCCCTACTTCATCAACCTCTTCTTCTTCTTCTTCTTCTTACTACTTTTCTTACTGTTTTGCAGGGCAGATTCAAGAGCCTCTTTCTTCTGCAATCGGGTAGAAGGTCGCTTGGAAGAAGACTCAGGAGTAACTGCTGGTTTGCAAATCTTAAAACGAGCACTGAGAACCATTTCATCTTCATCATATTCATCAAAAGGTATAGTAATGGGAGGAATAGACTCCAAGGGTTTAGCGTAGGAGATGGGTTCCTGGTTTGTTTCTTCTGAAGGAGCATCAGGTTCTCCAGCAGGTTTTTCTTTAACTGACTCATGAACTGGTGACTCAACCAAAACCATAGTCCTCTCATCCCCTAAGAAAGGAGTTTCCTCCCCCTGAGACTCAGGAAGGGAAGAGGTTCCTTCATTCGTAGGACTCTCGGCGGCAATGGCCATGCTGTTTTTCGCTGCTTCCTTTTCTGGTGATTCCATGGGAGTCACAGAGTCGGGAATGGAGGAGTTCAAGTATTGATCAGGGTCTTCCTCAGAGACCTCCGATGCTCGAGGCGTATCACCTTCCAAGGGTTCTTTGGTTTGGTCATAAGGAGGAAGAGAAGTAGGGTTTAAAGAAGGAGTAATACTGATAGAAGGTGGAGAGGAAACCGATTTGGGTATGTCGACCTCAGGGTTTGTGGAGAACTGGATTTCAGGTAGCGTGAGAGTGGTGTTGATTGTGGAAGGGGGAGGGGTCTGTTCATTGGCCATTGTGGAAGGAGATACAGGGAGTTCCGAAGGAGGAGGAATTTACAGGGTTGTAATGGGGGATATTCATAGCAGTGAGGGGTGAGAGGGATTTATGGAAGAAGAGGTAATAAAGAGGGGGGAAAGGAACGGGTTCTAACGAATTTCAAAATGACGGTAGGTTTTGGGAAGACGAAACATGCAGAGGAAGTTAAGGGATTTGAGAGATGGGATGTGATATACAGACTCTGAAAAGTCGGATGATGTGGCGGTTGCATTAATTTTGTTGTCTTTTGAGAAAAGCATTAGGAAAACACATTACTACTAACCTGTGGTACAGGAACCAGCTTCCTGAACTGTTTTTGTTTTTGTAAAAGCATTTGCAACTCTCTTTTGCAATTCCAATGTTGTACCTTTAGTTTCTATAATCATCATGTGTGTCTACCTGCAATGGTATAGATGTGAGCTAGGCTTGGTCAGAAAACACTTTAGCTGACTTTTACCTGAGTATGACTTTATAGCCATGTGAGGAGAACTAGGTTTTTAGTTAGGTTTCATCAACCCTAGTGCCATCCTATTTCTCTCAAAGTGTTCCCTGCTTAGAGCTTTGGTGAAGATATCTGCAATTTGATCTTTAGTGCAGCAAAATCTCATGTAAATGAGCCCCTTTTCAATATTATCTCTGAGAAAATGGTGTCTGACATCAATGTGTTTGGTTTTCTTGTGCATAACCGGGTTCTTTGCCATGTTGAGAGCACTGGTGTTATCATATAGTAGTGGTACACAATCAATGTGTACCCCAAAATCTTCCAACTGTTGCTTGATCCACAGCAGCTGAGCACAGCAGGATGCAGCTACGACATATTCTACTTCAGCTATTGAGAGGGCAACGAAATTTTGTTTCCTTGTACCCCATGAGATTAGACATGATCCAAGAAAGTGAGCCATTCCAGAAGTGCTTTTCCTGTCCACCAGATAAACTGCATAATCAGCGTCAGCATAACCAACAAGGTTAAAGTTGTCACCTGAAGGGTAGTACAGAACCAGGTCCTGTGTGCCCCTTAAGATATCTCAGAATTATCTTGGCCGCCTTCAGATGAGATTCCTTGGGATTTGATTGAAACCTTGCACACAATCCCACACTGAATACAATGTCTGGCCTACTCACAGTGATGTAGAGTAAAGATCCAATGATGCCTCGATACATTGTTTGATTCACAAATGATCCGGAGTCATCCATGTCCAGGTTGGTAGCAACAACAATAGGGGTGTCGATTCCTTGATTCTTCCATATCAAACCTTTTCAGCAGTTCTTTGATGTATTTTTGCTGACTGATACAGGTCCCCTTCGTGGACTGCTTTGATTGAAGACCCAGAAAGAAATTCAGTTCCCCCATCATACTCATTTCAAACTCACTTCCCATGAGTTTGGAAAATTCTTTGCATAGTGAGTCTGTTGTAGCCCCAAATATGATATCATCTACATAAACTTGAAAAATTAGCAGGTTCCTTCCCCGTTTCTTAAAAAACAACGTATTGTCAATCTTTCCTTGAGTGAACTCGTTCTCCAAAAGAAACTTGGATAACCTTCCATACAAGGCTCTAGGATCCTGCTTTAATCTGTACAGAGCTTTGTCCAATTTGAATACATGTTCAGCATGCACATGGCATTCAAATCCAGGAGGTTGTTTGACATAGACCTCTTCTTTAAGAAAACCATTCAAAAAGGAACTCTTCACATCCATTTGGAACAAGGTGAATTCCATATGTGATGCAAAGGCGATGAGAATCCTGATGGCTTCCATGCGAGCAACTGGGGCAAACGTCTCGTCATAGTCGATCCCTTCCTCTTGGTTGTAACCTTGGACAACAAGCCTTGCTTTGTTCCTTGTAGTATTTCCATTTTCATCCAGCTTATTCCTGAACACCCACCTGGTTCTGATGATGGTTCTATTAGAGGGTCTAGGTAACAGGTGCCATACCTTGTTTCTCTCAAACTGATGCAGCTCCTCTTGTATAGCTATAATCCAGTCTTCATCCTTCAGAGCTTCCTTGATATTTTGGGTTCTATTTGAGATAAAAAGACAGAAAAGGCTAGGTAATTTCTGGGTTTTTTCGTGTTTGGATTCCAGAATCAAGGGGGGTGATTATTTTATCAAGTGGATGAGAGATTTTGTGTTTCCAGTTTGGGGCTTGGATCTGATTGGTAGAGGAACTGGGTAACTCAGATGGGTTTCCCTGCATTCCTCGTTCAGTTATCTGTGGAGTGCCTTGCACTGCATCTCCAACCCTTTCTTCAGCTTTAGTAGTAGTAATTAGGGTACCAGGTTCCTCTGGTAAAGTGGATGAGGATGTTGCATTGTCTTCACTTGCTTCCTTCGTCTGACTCATCATGTCATCTTTGCCATTTGAAACATCAGATATTTCTCTAGGTACCAAAAGTGGCTCATTGTCTTGATCATCATTGACTCCTTCCTTGTTTGAAGAAGGTGTCTCATTGAATAACACATGAACACTTTCTTCCACACATTGTGTCCTTTTGTTGTAGACTTTGTAAGCTTTTCTTTGAGAAGAATATCCCAGAAAAATTCCTTCATTACTCTTTGCATCAAACTTCCCAAGCCGGCCCTTCCCATTGTTGAGAACATAACATTTGTATCCAAAGGTTCTCAGATGAGTTATCTTGGGCTTTCTTCCATTGAGTAGCTCATAAGGGGTTTTGTTCAAGGGGGACCTGATCATGCACCTCTGCCCAAATTTTTTTGGCAATTCCACTATCAATAAGCATTGTCCGTGCCATGTCTTCTAGAGTTCTGTTATTCTTTTCAACAACACCATGTTGCTGAGGAGTCCTTGGGGCTGAGAAATTATGAGTGATCCCATTTTCATTGCAAAATACATCAAATTTGGCATTGTCAATTTCTGTTCCATGGTCAGACCCGGTGCAAGCTACCCTCAATTCAATTCTCACTTGGATTTTCCTAACAAAGGCCACAAAGACCTCAAAGGTCTCATCTTTTGTTCTGAGAAACAATGTCCAAGTGAATCTTGAGTAGTCGTCTACAATCACAAAAATATACTTCTTTCCACCTCTGCTTTGTATTCTCATAGGACCGCATAGATCCATGTGAAGGAGTTTGAGAGGTTTTGAAGTGCTAACATCCTTCTTTGGCTTAAAGGATGATTTCACATGTTTTCCTCTAGCACATGCATCACATACTTTGTGCTCCTTGAATTTTGAATTTGGCAGACCACGAACCAGGTCCTTCTGTATCAATTTATTCAGAAGTGAGAAGCTTGCATGCCCCAATCTTTTATGCCACAGTTCTGCATCATCATCAACTGCCTTCAAGAAACTCATATCACCAGCTTCCAGAGATTCAAAGTCAGCAACATAGATGTTCTTGTACCTTTTGGCTACTAGAACCACTTCCCTAGTTACCAAACTAGTAACTGTGCACACTTTAGACAAGAACTCTACTTTGTTCCCGTTATCACAGATTTGGGAGACACTCAAGAGACTGTACTTCAGCCCATCTACATAGTACACGTTCTCAATTGAGTGCAAAGGAGACTTTCCAATTCCAACGCGGAGGATGTATCCCTTTTTCCATTTCCAAAGGATACATCCCCTAATTGCAGGGCTTTCAGTGAGAGAAAATCCATGGTGTTCCCAGTCATATGCTTTGAGCATCCACTATCCATGATCCATTGTAGTCCTGTTCCTCTCACTTGTCCCTGCACATATAGATTATGGGTTAGTTTTAGGAACCCAAACAATTTTGGGTCCCCTGTAATGAGGAAAAAGGTGGATAAGAGCTTTTCTAGTCCATGCAGGCAAGATACGATTTTTACTAGTGGCACCTGGTCCTCTTTTAGTAGTCACTTTTTTAGCAAACACTTTGTTTTTCTGAACAGATTGAACCCTGGACTGGCCATTTTTCTTTGAAGTTCCCACTGTTCCCACAGTGGGTACAAAGCCAGTTATCAGGAACAGTGACGTACTTGCTGTGAGGGTTGTAAGGAATCTTCTCCTTTTGGAACCCGACACCCTGCCTATTTCCACTGTTATTGAAATACATGGCAGTGACATCATTTGAAGACCAGGTCAAATTATGATATTTCTCAAGATCTATTTTTACTTTCTCCAATTTAACTTTAAGTTGCCTATTTCTCTCTAGTTCACCACATAAACTAGTTTTCATGTCATTCAATTCCTTCTCTAGCTTGATGTGTGTCTCAATGGCTACTTCCTTCCCTTTTTTTCAATACTTACAGGCCTATGTTCTGATTTGAGATCCTCAATTGTTTCCTCCAGTTATGTGATTATCACCAAATGGTCATCCCTTTCTTGATCAGTAGCTGCAGTTTTTTCTTCTAGGGTGTTCTTTTCTTTGCTAACTTTCTCTATGGTCTCCTTCAGGTCAATAACCACTACCATTAAATCATCTCTCTCATTTTCTACACTATTTATTTTTCCAATTAGGACTTCCTTTTCTTTTTCAAAGTTATCTATGGTCTCCTTCAAATCAACCACACATACCACTAGATCATCTCTAGATTGCTCAGCCTCTCCTAACTCTATGGTCAAGACATCCTTATCATCAACTAAACTATAGTATGCATCAATTAGAACATTTGCTGACATTAATTTCTTAGAAGAGTAGGACTTCAGATTTCTCTTAACATCCCTGAAATTTACCTGATCATTGTCATCCTCTTCATCATTATCAGACTGCGCCATTAGTGCAAACAGCGAATCATATTCCTTTGCTTCATTTTCTACTGCCATCATGGAACTGTTTCCTACATCTGATTCCTCTTCTGATTCACTGGAGGAGTCTCCCAAGGCAGCAATATCTTGCTTCACAACATTGTCAGCTGCACTTTTCCGGGTGAATCGTTTGTAGGAACCGGGTTCCTTTTAGCAGTTTTGTCAGAGTTGTGTTTGTAGGGCTCCTGCTTCAGAAGTGGACAGTCTTTGATGAAGTACCCTGGATTTACAAACTTGTGACAGAGATCATAGTTCCTTGGTTTGCTTGAACTGCCTCTCCTCTGTATGCCACCATTTATTCGAACCATATTTTGAAATCTTTTCGTGAGATCGGCCATGCCACTATCTTCTTCACTTGAGTCATTGTTTTCGGCCTTAAGCACCGGGTTCTTCTCCTTCTTTGGTTCTCTTCTTTCACTGTCTTTCTTTCTTTTCATCTCATACGTCTTCAGATTTCCAATCAGCTCGTCCATGGTTAGAGTTTGTAGATCTTTGGCTTCAATGATGGCGTTCACCTTGCTCTCCCAAGAGCTAGGTAAAACACTGAGAACCTTCCGTACCAGCTTATTTCTAGGAATTATTTCTCTCAGTGGATGAAGCTCAATTATGATAGATGTGAATCTAGTGTGCATGTCTTATATAGACTCATCATCCTTCATCCGAAATAGCTCATACTCAGTGGTGAGAATGTCAATCTTGGACCGTTTAACCTGAGTCGTTCCTTCATGTGCCGTTTGCAATGCTTCTCGTATCTCTTTCACAGATTGACAAACTGAGATTCTATTGTACTCATCAGTTCCTATACCACATACCAAGATCTTCTTGGCACAAAAGTTTTTCTCTACAGCTTTTCTGCCAATGTCGTTGTACTCTTTTCAGGTTTTGGGCACCATCACACCAGGTTCTCCAGCATTCTTCATGGGAACATGTGGACCATCACAAATGACGTACCACAGCTCGGAGTTTTCAGCCATTATAAAATCATGCATACGAGTCTTCCACCATCCGTAATACTGACCATTGAATCTAGGGGGTATGTAGGTTGATTACCCTTCTTCAAAGTTAGGTGGAGCAACCATTAGAGATCTTTTCTAGGTGTTAACCTTTTAGAAAGAACCTGCTCTGATACCAATTGATAGTTTATATGAGTCCACTAATTGTATAGAGACCTGATCCTATATCAGTTCCCTCGGTGTTAACTGCTAGAAACCATATGTAAGAGAGACACATGATTTTTATGTGGAAAAATCCCAACTCAAGGGGGACAAAAACTACGATCTACACTGGTAGGATTTCAAATTCACTAACTTGTAACTCAACTATTACAAGCCACTTTATAATGACTCTATTACGAAGACTTAACCACCCTAACTTGTAGTACACTTATCACAAGGCACTTGGTCACTCACTAGTTACAAAGACTTTAACATATGACTAACTCCACATATGGTTTATGATTTTGGTTTCCTAAAACAAAACTTCCAAGAAAGCGATATAGGAGTTACAATAAAGAACAAAGTACAATATTACAACTCAACTAAGGACACACCTAGACTCGTAGTGGAACTGGTCCATAGTGGAGTTGTCTTCTTGTTCTTGACACACTTGAGACTTCAATGCAAGTTCAGCTCTTCAATGCTTGAGAGAATATTAGTAAATGCTCAAGTGAGTTCTTGTTACACCATGCTATTATATCTTCAAGACATCCCAAGGATGATGTCTATTCATAGTTGGTACACACTTGCTCTAATGGGAAGTGACTGCTGCACTGTTTCTGCACTGTAACGTGCACAGTTGTAGGTAGTCACTTTCTGCAATTGCTTTCCAGCTGTAGAGTTGACTTGTACTTCCGCCAGGGAAACATCAAGGAATTAGGTCCCTAAACTGTTTCTTGTGGATCCACAAAGTACACTGCCCAGATTACTTTGAGTCTATTGTTGAATGATTGTACCAGACATCCATCAGGTCCTTTATCTGGTTCTAAGAAAAGTTTGTTAGATCATCAAAACATAAGACTAATAGACCTTAAGCCCATCATGGAGTCCTTTCAACTTCTAACTTAAGACTAACTTAACTTGTGGGAAGTTAAAATAATTCTATAGGTACAATATATGCATGTATTAGTCTCCTCTAATCCTTCATTTATTTACTGAATCATGCTCAACATAAAAAATAAATAAATAAAAGCACAACTAATTAAGTATTTGTTCTTTCTCTCAAACCATCGTCAGTCGGGAAAATGCTCTTTCTCCTAGAACACATTATTCTATTAATTTGACATATCTCTACTCACCATCTATAATACACAAAACCAATCTTCAAGTGGCATATGAGGTAAACAAAATTCTATTATTTATTCTCAACAAGTCTTTTCTTTTTTAGATTGAACTTTATTTTTTATAATTCTTGTCATTTTTCTATTTCTCGATTGAACTTGAACCGATAATATTATTGATTTATTGTTAATTTGTTACAGTCGAAAGAACAAATCATGATATTTTTGCTTAATTAGTGTTACAATCATTCTACCAGGTTATTTGTAGGGGTGGCATGTGGGTCGGTCCAGCCCCTAAACGGGCCAAGTGGGCCGAATACGTCGGTCGCGGTCCCTTAATAAAGTGGCTTAGCGGTCCTGGGTTAAGCGGTCTTTTTGTAGGAACCAGACGGGGACCGGACCCACGACTCATGGTCCCAGGTTATGTGGGCCCAATGTCTAAATAAAATTTGATCCCAATACTTTGTATATTACTCCCTCCGGTCCGAAATAAGTGATTTTTTGGTTGTTTTCACACATTAAGAAATTCACGTTTTAACATTAACTAGCAATGAAATTGACCATATTAACCTTTACTATCTCTTTATATAAACACTCCGAACACATAATCCAACATTATTTACTTCAAGCGCAATGTAGGGAAAAAAATAATTAATTCATTCTTGAAATCTGGAAAAATCACTTATTTTGGACCACAGAAAAAACAAAAATATCACTTAGTGTGGACCGGAAGGAGTATATATTGACACTTTCCAATAGAGAGTTGGGAGTGTAGATGGGTGTATCTACTAGAATGATTTACAGATATAATCGCTTGCTTCTGTTGTTTTGTAACGACCCCACCGGTCGTTTCTAGAGTTATAGCATCGTTCCCCCATTTTTCTGTTTCGTTTGTGCTCTACAACTTTTATATCTCTTACCGAGTTGGTTGGTTCGGGTGCAGAGTGATTTTGGGGTGAATTGAGACACTTAGTCTCTTAATTGGAAGCTTAAGTTGGAAAAGTCGTTCGGTTGTCGACTTATGTGTAAACGACCTCGAATTTGAATTTTGATGGTTATGTTAGGTAATTTTGGCATTAGGAGCGTGTTCGAATTGTGATTTGGAGGTCCGTAGTAGAATTAGACTTGAATTGGTGAAAGTTGGAATTTTGGCAATTTTGGAAGGTAGAGAAAATTTTGATATCAGGGTTGGAATTGATTTCCGGGAATTGGAGTAGGTTCTTGGTGTCATTTAGGACTTGTGTGCAAAATTTGAGGTCAATCAGACGTGGTTTGATAGATTTCGGCGTCGTTTGTAGAATTCGAAAGTTTAGAAGTTCTTTAGGCTTGAATTTGGGAGTAATCGGTGTTTTGATGTTGTTTTGAGTAATTCGAAGGTTTGACTCATTCCGTATGGGTTATATGACCTTTTGGCATGTTTGGCTGAGGTCCCAGGGGCCTCGGGTGGAATTCAGGAGGTTTTCGGACTTGGTTTGTGATTTGAGAGACAGTTGAAGTGCTGATGTTGCTGGTGTAATCGTACCTATGGAGTGGGAACTGTAGGTGCGATCCCGCAGAGGCGAAGAAGAAATCGCAGAAGCGGTTATGGTCGAGTTGGGCAAAGGTCGTAGGTGCAAAGATCTTTGATTTGAGATCACTTGGCATGCGAGTCACCTCAATACCAATAATATAATACATATTTTGGGGTTTCGAACCCTAAGAACCAAGTTTGAAAGCGTTACTTACCTCAATGCGCAAAATCCTACTCAAAAATTCCCTTGCCTCTCAAATCGGTCTCCAAATGCACCGAATCTAGCCACAAGCAGTATGAGGTAATCAATATAGGTTAAAGGAACCAATTCCACAAAGAAAACATGAAATTCTACCCAAAAATCCAAAATTGGTTCAAACCCGGCCCCCGGAACCATGTCTCGAAATCCAACCAAAAGTCGCAAAACTCAAGAACCCACTCAGTCACGAGTCTAACCATACTAAATCCATCAAAATCCGACACCATTTGGTCTTCCAAAACACTAAAATTCACTCTCCAAAACCCTAGCCCTATACCCCCAAATTTCACTTCAAAATCTTCCTAATTAGGTAGGGAAATCAGTGGGGAAACAAGATTTATAATCCAAAACGAGTTCAAGAAGCTTACCTCAATAATCCCCTCCAAAATCTCCTAAGTCCGAGTCCCAAATGTGGAAATAATACAAAAAATCGCGAACCTTTACTTTTTAAGCTTCTGCCCAGACTTTTTGCACTTGCGGACCTCCTATCACATCTGCAATGCTGCACCTGCGGAAATTCCCTCGCAAGTTCGGATTCCACTTAAAATCCCAGGTTCCGCTCCTCCGGCTATAAGACCGCATCTGCGCCTATCGAAGGTGCGGGAACCCATCACACCTGTGGCTAGAACTCGCACCTTTGCCCAGCTGCCCGCTTTTGCGACCATCACAAGTGCGGGAAGATCTTCGCACCTGCGACCATAACTGCTTTTGTGGTTCCTTTTTCGCCTCTGCAGACTCGCACCTGCGGTCCCCACTCCGCATGTGCGAATGCACCAGCAACAACAGCACTTCAGCTGTCTCTCAAATCCCAAACCAAGTTCGAAAACCTCCCGAATTCCACCCGAGGTCCCCGAGGTCCCCGAGACCTCAACCAAACATGCCAACAAGTTATAACCCAATGCGAACTTACTTGAACCATCGAATCACTCAAAACAACATCAAAACACGATTACTTCCGGATTAAAGCCTAAAGAACTTCTAAACTTCCGAATTCTATAAACGACGCCGAAACCTATCAAACCACATCTGATTGAACTCAAATTTTTCACACAAGTCCTAAATGACACCACATACCTACTCCAATTCTCGGAAATCATTTCCGACCACGATTTCAAAATTTCCACTACCAACCAAAATTGCCAAAATTCCAACTTTCGCCAATTCAAGTCTAATTCTACTACGGTCCTCCAAATCACATTGTTGACGCGCTCCTAAGTCCAAAATCACGTAACGGAGCTAATGGAACCATAAAAATTCAAATCCGAGGCCGTTTACACATAAGTCAACATACGGTCAACTTTTCCAACTTACACTTTCAATTAAGAGACTAAGTTTCTCAATTCACCTCGATATCACTCCGAACCCGAACCAACTAACCCTGTAAGACATATAACAACTATAGAGCACAAAAGAAGTATAAAAATGGAGGAACAGAGCTATAACTCTAGAAATTACCGGTCGGGTCGTTACATCCTCCCCCTCTTAAACAAATATTTGTCCTCGAACGAGTCTAGAAACTTACCTGGAGTCTAAAATAGGTGTGGATATCTGCTCTGTAGCTCCTGCTCGGTCTCCAAAGTGGCCTCCTCCATGGGGTGACCTCTCCATTTCACCTTCACTGAAGCTATATCCTTTGGCCTTAACTTTTGAATCTACCGCTCAAAAATAGCCACCGGTTCCACATCATAAGTGATATCACCATCTAATTGAACCATGCTGAAATCCAAAACATGAGAAAAATTGCCGATATACTTCCGAAGCATAGAACATGAAATACTAGATTCACACTTGACAAACTAGGTAGCGAGGCAAGCTTGTAAGCCACCTCCTCGATCCTCTGAAGTACCTCAAAAGGCCCAATAAACTGAGGGCTCAACTTGCCCCTCTTCCCAACCCATAACACCCTTCATGGGTGATACCTTCAGCAGAACTTTCTCCTCGACCATGTAAGACACATCACGGACCCTCCTATCACCAACTCTTCTGTCTTGACAGTGCTGTGCGAAGCCGCTCCTGAACCAATTTCACCTTGTCTAATGCATCCTGGACCAAGTCTGTACCCAAGATCCTAGCCTCCCCCGGCTCGAACCATCCCACCAGAGATCTACACCGCCTCCCATATAAAGACTCGTATGGAGCCATCTGAGTGCTAGACTGATAACTATTGTTATATGCAAACTCCACGACCAACAGAAACTGGTCCCATGAACCCCCAAAATCAATGACACAAGCGCGTAACATGTCCTCCATTATCTGGAGAGTACGCTCGGACTGTCAGTCCGTATGAGGGTGAAAAGACGTGATCAACTCAACCTAAGTACCCAACTCTCGCTGCACGACTCTCCAAAACTGCGATGTAAATTGTGTGCCTCTATCTGAAATGATGGAAACTGGGACACCATGGAGGAGAACAATCTCTCGGATGTAAACCTCAACCAACCACTCCGAAGAATAAGTAGTACCAACTGGAATGAAGTGCACATACTTGGTCAGCCGATCCACAATCACCCAAATAGAATCGAACTTCCTCGAAGTCTGTGGGAGCCCAACTACAAAATTGTCACGCCCCAAAAACCAAGGAGCGCGGTCGGCACTCAACCGAGTAAACCCGACTAAGCAAGCCTGTTAGGCTTCATTATACCCAAACTAATTCATAACTAAAGAGGAGATAAACTCCATTAATCATACTTTATAAATATTTCATTAACAACTTCCATTTTGTTTCCATTAGAAGTTTCAACCGTAATATCTAGAATATTACAATTTTTATAGATATGATGAAAAACATATTTGGCAAATACCAATATTTCTAATTCAATGCCCAATATCCAACACCACCCACAACCTGTCTACAGAGCCTCTAAGTAAAATTGAAGAGTAATATGGAAATGCCAACAACTAGGCACCGGGTATACCTCAAAATACAAATTACACGATAACCAAATGACACAAGATCTCGCAATGAAGTGGGGATCACCAAGTTAGCTGAAAGGAGCGTACCGTGATCACTGATCACTGTCGTCTACTGTGGAACCACCTGCATCCATTAAAGATGCAGCGTCACGGAAAAATGGATGTTAGTATTGTCGAACAGTACTAGTATGAAAAGCTAAACACTAACCTTCATAGAAGGAACAAGGAAACACACAAAAAGGGAAACAATCATGTTGTACAATAAAAAGCTTCAAACAAACACTATACATTAAATAGATGATCACATAAGATCTCGGTTCACTTTTCATCATATTAGGTTGGTAATCTTAGTGTCATGTGCCACAATCCACAATACAATCGTGTTCTTACACGGAGTCCGATCTCGGCCCGATCGACTAAGCCATCTCATTTGGGACATCAACCATATTCATAATTTCATCCACAATACCACTGTGTTCTTACACGGAGTCCGATCTCGGCCTGATCGGCTAAGCCATCTCATTTGAGACATCAACCATATTCAATCAGTCATTTTCAACACAATTACCACCATATGTGCGGTATGGTGTCCGATCACGACTCGATCGGCTAGGCCATCTCTATTGAGACATCATCCATACAATTTGTCATTACTTTACATTTCCTTCCCATATTTTGATACATTGGCACGAGGGGCTTTATTTATTAAATCATTCTTAGCACTTGGACGTACGTTACATTTTAAAGTTTTCCCCTTCTTCATATCCGACATCATTATCACATCAATAAGATCTATTATGTAAGGAATGTGCGCACATAAGGAAGAAGGCTTGGAAAATCTTAAGCACACATAGGCTTTTCCTACAATTTGGCATAGCAACCCATCATTCGATTCTTAACATGAATCCTTAACCTTTCTCAACACAAATTAATCATTCCAAACACATTGTCAAATAGCATGATGAAATGATGACATTTAGAACAATTATTGAACATGAATCTTTCAACACAACATATTAAGGCAGCCAATTCTAGCATGATCAAGTTAGGAACTTACACCAAATACTCGGACACCAGGTCTACGATTCTAAGAAGAAGGGGGTTTATCCATACATACCTCAATAGAGATTTTAAGAAAATTTTACTTTTAGAAGTCATTTTAAGACAGTTGAGTCGAGGCTCATTTCGTAATCTGTTTCATATATTTCCTAATTTCATAGGCATCACTATGCACAATTATAAACGTTGTCAACACTCTATTTCCCCAATTCATTTAATTCATTTTCAAACATCTTTATAGTTTATTAACCACTAGATACACTCAATCAAGATATTTAATACGCATACGAGCAGTTAGAGGTATTAAGCATATCGAGTTTTCCTTACCTAATCGGTATACCAGTTTTCATATAAACCAACTCATAGCCATACCATTTTACTAAACAACCCATACTTTAAACATCTATCATTCAATATAAGGCTCGTTCGGAATGATCAAGTTTATGAGTTTATAAGGAATAATCCGGAACGTAGAAATTAGGTATTTTGAGCCGGCAATACTTAAACTTACGGAAACATTATGGAATTCAATTCCAAGAGAGGAAGTTTAGCTAACATACCCTGTTTGAGCTTTCCTTAAGTTATTACAACGCACCAACAATTCTTGAAATAACAATCTATAGGAAGATAGAGAAAATCGGTTAATAATTAGAAGGATTTCCATGGTGCAACTCTCCTAAGAATTTTCTCCAACACCTAATCATGTGACATAGACTACAAGGTTCTACAATGGAAATTCCTTCTTCCCTCAACCAATTTCAACAAGAACAACCCAAAATAGTTCATTAATTCCACATACTATAACTTAGTGTCACATGCATGGCGTATTTCTAACCCCACAATATATTTTTGAACTCATATCTATGAAATCTTAGAAGTAGGACTTACCCGGAAGGATAGTGAGCTAGAGATTAGCTTCCTTGATTCTTGAGAATTTGTGCAAGATTGGGTGCTTGGAAGGCTAGGTTCCCTCTTTCTCTCTATATATGCTCTCACCTCTCTCTATATTCATTAGAAAATAGCCCCATATAAAGCCCCAAAGCCTATTTATCAATATTGGATCAGATATGAAAATTTCCAAAACTGACCCGATTATGTGGTGCAATTATGCTATAGCATAACCGTTTTGTGGGCAACAGAATTGCAGCATATCAATTATGCGATAGCATAATCGACAACATAATCAATTATGCGACAACATAATAGTTTGCCCGTATCTGCTCCACTTTGTGATGCTTAAGCAGTCCGTGGAATTGTTTTGCGGTCGCAAAATTGATCGCAGATCCAGCCTTTGGTAATTTGATCATAGATTTGTGTAGGAATGTCCAAATAACGAACATTTTAAAGAATTAGAAACTAGATTCGAAGATATTTCATTTGATAGTTTGTTCATCACATAACACCATATATATATATATATATGTGTGTGTGTGTGTGTGTGTGTGTGTGTGTGTAGAATTGTTCGTCCAAAGTTTGGACTTGTGCGATCTCATTTTGAATTTTAGCCTATTATGTAATTTTCCAACTTGACTTAGACTTCGGCCTCTCATTAGACCCCACATTACTTATTATATGACTTATACACTTGTTTACCATATCTAATTAATATAAATTATTTTAATAGCATATAAAATATTATAATTAGCCTACCTGACACCACAAAATCCTAAATTACTTGCCAAATTTTTCGGGGCCTTACGTTATCCCCCACTTAGGATCATTCGTCCTCGAATGAGAATTAGAGTCCGCCCCAAACACTTAACATAACATATCTCTTTTCTCACCTACCTCAAGTCCCAAAATTTTGACTAACTCCCAATTTTTTTCAGAAATTTTGGCAGCGTCTCCTTTGTAACTAGGCCTATCCACTTGCTAGAGAACTACCAAAACCATCCTAACAACACATCCACATCTCGACAAAGCGCCATAATGTATATATCAATAACACTAATCTCAACATTACAAGAACTACATTATCATAATGATACCTGGACATGGACTGCACATTTTTAAATCATAATATCTAGAAGGTACCTTTCAAATCAAAATCAATTGTTATACAATCAAGAGAAAATATCTTCTTTCCACGACACTTTTGGCCTTCAAGGTGTCCGCTTCAACTTAAAGACTTCGACATAACACATTCACGGAAACAATCTCAACTCCCAAACTTACCTAACAAGGATGACAAATAGATACCCCTCATAGGCCAACTATCCATTAACTTCACCTTCCGTAGTTTCCCCTGGAATTATACACAAAGTATATCCAACTACCTTCTTAGACATAGGCACATGAAAACACAAGGTACATAGGGAACAACGGTGGGAAAACATCGTACTCATAGTGCGGCCTAATGTGAATCACTTATTTCACCTTCATTATCAATTCACATAACACCTTTAGGGAGAAAACATCGAGAATAACCTGTTCACCCTCCTAAACTCTAAATCTCTATGCGAACACCCACACTAAACCTTTGATGACCTTCAACAATTACTCTAAGATGTGCTATCATAAACTGACCATAAAATTACCTATCCAATATATGTGATCACACGGTGATGCTTCCTCTTTGACATGTTTGAACCTTCAATACCCAACAGATTTAATACAATTAGGAACAACGGAGTTCAAAATTGGGCTGGAATTATTCAGGAATCCATTAATTTGCTGAGCAGAGTATTTCATGAGGTTATATGCTAAGATACATGAAGATTACTACTAACAATGTTGACATGGTTAATCATTGTGACGACATCAATTAGTAGACAAATGAAGCATAGAGGTAACTAGCACATATTGATAAGGTGGGAACCATGTACGTGATCCTGGATCTAAGAGAAGTGGTTCTTTCTAGACATGAGATACACGGGAGGCATGATTGGGAGGATGAAGACGCTAGAATCAGTTATTCTTGGGAGGCGATGAGTTATGCAAGGTATAGTAACAATTGTTCCTTTCTATATATGCCGTACCCGACAATAGTAAGCTCTAAGAAGAAGTGGTCAAGTATGTTAAACCGGTTGCCTCCTTGAGTTTTAGGAAAATCAGTTTAGCTCAGAATGAGAATATTCTTGCAACATGGATGTGATAGTGATTTCAAGAAAAAAAATACATGAAGTTGAATTACACTCCTAACATTAACTGATACCAGGACGCTATGCCACAAGCCAATGAGGATGAAAAAGAAGTTAAACACTTATGAGATTATCATAATTCAAACAGCTTAACCGTTCCTGATAATTGATCCTATATGAGATAACTAAAGATATGACAACTTGTCTTCCAAATCAATATGCTCATGATATGTGCAAAAATATGAAAGCATCTAATCTCAACCTTTCACGAGTGAAACCACATAGCTAGGCCATCTTAATATAGGGATGAAATCATGTATTGGTTAGAGGGGTTCTAATATTAACATGATGCTCCGGGAGAAAGACAAATAAAATTCCTATCCGCCCAGGGAGGTGGAATGCCAAGGATAGCAAAACTCCCTGCACATGACAATGACATAGTCAATGATTCCAAAAGTCGAGTGTCTAAAGACAATGGAACCCAATGAGACAGTATAAAATAATCATGGAAGGTTTGCAAATGTTCATAATAAGTTCTCCATGGATTTTGACTTGAGAAGTACCCAGATGCTAATGAAAGACAAGAAAACATGGGAAGCAGGGGTTGTGCTATGATAACCCCCAAAAGTGCATTTGGTCTTGACGGAGAGCCTATTAAGGGTCCTTATCAGAAAGGAAGTGTTATAGTGACACATGGAAGAACACATTCTCTCATAGTTATCGAACATGTGTTGGGAAACTAGCACAGTGAATTCACTAACTAAGGAACACAATTAACACATGTTGTGGAGGTGTAAAGATAAAATAAACATTTGTTATGATCTGCACATGCTTCTGCTATATTAACTCCCAACTACAATACAAGACCACGTCACGGGCAACCATAATACTAGGAACAAAGTGAGCTACTTACTAAAGGATGTCCCAAGTGGACACAAAAGTTATACTAAGATGGCGACACAAGATCTTCCTATGATGGAGATGTGAAGATCTCAATTTTCAAAGAGAATTTATGCACACGGTGACCATTTCAATTGGTACCATACTGATATACCACATGATCTGGTGGTGTAGTGACATCCATAGGAACGAGGGTGCTTCCCTTAGCAACAAGTTATACCAATACTCCATGGCTCGATACATTCTCCTAAAAAACTCTTGGGCAATCTCCCTCAGAGTAAATGGTGGAGTCATTCCCTCCTTACTGCTTCATACTCTTGGATTATGGTATCAAGATTACTCATCTTGAGAATATAGTGAGGAAATTAGCTCCCTATCTTGGGCTCTTCCGCACGATCTGGAGTATCAAAGAAGGGTGAAATTTTTAAATGTCTGAATAGCCTCCAACTTATAGATGTAGTCAAAAACACACTGATAAGAAGGACTCTAATAGACACGAATCCGAGACATCCTAGGACACTTTGAAACCTTAGGCTCTGATACCAAGTTTGTCACGCCCCAAAAACCAAGGAGCGCGACCGGCGCTCAACCGATTAAACCCGACTGAGCAAGCCTGTTAGGTTTCATTCTACCCAAACTAATTCATGAATAAAGAGGAGATGAACTCCATTAATCATACTTTATAAATATTTCTTTAACAACTTCCATTTTGTTTCCATTAGCAGTTTCAACCATAATATCCAGAATATTACAATTTTTATAGATATGATGAAAAATATATTTGACAAATACCAATATTTCTAATTCAATCCCCAGTATCCAACACCACCCACAACCTGTCTACGGAGCCTCTAAGTACAATTGAAGATTAATATGGAAATGCCAGCAACTAGGCTCCGACTATACCTCAAAATACAAAGTACACAATAATCAAATGAGACAAGATCCCTAAATGAAGTGGGGATCACCAAGTTAGCTGAAAGGAGCGTACCGTATCACTGGTCACTGTCGTCTACTATGGAACCACCTGCATCTATTAAAGATGCAGCGTCACCGGCAAAATGGACGTTAGTATTGTCGAATAGTAATAGTATGAAGAGCTAAACACTAACCTTCATAGAAGGAACAAGGAAACACACAAAAAGGAAAACAATCATGTTGTACAATAAAAACTTCAAACAAACACTATACATCAAATAGATGATCACATTAGATCTTGGTTCACTTTTCATCATATTAGGTTGGTAATCTTAGTGCCATGTTCCAAAATCCACAATACCGTTGTGTTCTTACACTAAGTCTGATCTCGGTCTGATCGGCTAAGCCATATCATTTGAGACATCAACCATATTCACAATTTCATCCACAATACCACCGTGTTCTTACACGGAGTCCGATCTCGGCCCGATCGGCTAAGCCGTCTCATTTGAGACATAAACCATATTCAATCATTCATTTTCAGCACAATTACCACCATATGTGCGGCATGGTATCCGATCACGGCCCGATAGGCTATGCCATCCCCATTGAGATATCATCGCGGAACCGTTTTGCAGTCGCAAAATTGATCGCAGATCCAACCTTTGATTATTTGATAATAACTTTGTGTAGAAATGTCCAAATGACGAACGGTTTGAAGAGTTAGAAACTAGACTTGAAGATCTTTCATTTTATAGGTTGTTCATCACATAAAACCATATATATATATATATATATATATATATATATATATATATATATATATATATATATATATATATACTCGTCTAAAGTTTGTACTTGTGCGAACTCATTTGGAATTTTAGCCTATTATGTAATTTTCCAACTTGACTTAGACCCCACATTACTTATTATATGACTTATACACTTATTTACCATATCCAATTAATATACATCATTTTAATAGCACATAAAATATTATAATTAGCCTACCTGACACCACGAAATTCTAAATTACTTAGCCTAATATTCCGGGGCCTTACAAAAATCCATGGTGATCTGCTCCCACTTCCACTCTAGGATCTCTAACTTCTTGAGTAAACCACCTGGTCTTTGATGCTCATACTTTACCTGCTGACAATCGAGGCACCGAGCTACAAACCCAACTATGTCTTTCTTCATCCTCCTCCACCAATGGTACTGTCTCAAATCCTAGTACATCTTCATGGCACCTAGATGGATGGAATACCGCGAGCTGTGAGCTTCCTCAAGAATCAGCTCCCGTGGCCCATCTACATTGGTCACATATATCCGGATCTACATCCTCAACACCCCGTCATCACCAATAGTCACATCCATGGTATCACATTGCCGAACCCTGTCCTCCAGGATGAGGAGATTGGAGTCATCATACTGATGCTCCCTGATACTACATAAAGAGAAGACCTAGAGACCATATAAGCCAATACCCGACTCGGCTAAGAAATATCCAATCTGACGAACTTTCTAGCTAAGGCCTGAACATTCAACGCCAATGGCCTCTCTACTGCTGGAAGATATGCTAAGCTCCCCAAACTCTTCGCCCGGCGACTTAAGGCATCAGCCACCACATTGGCCTTCCCACGATGGTACAAAACGGTGATATCATAGTCCTTAAGAATCTCCAACCATCTCCGCTGACGCAAGTTAAAATCCTACTGCACAAATAAATACTGAAAACTACGATGATCAGTATAAATCTCAGAATGAACACCGTACAAATAGTGCCGCCAAATCTTCAAGGCGTGAACAATAGCTGCTAACTCAAGATCATGGACATGATAGTTCTTCTCATAGGTCTTCAACTAGAATGAATCATAAGCAATCACTCTACCCTCCTGCATCAGAACATACCCAATACTGATCCACGAGGCATCACAATACACTGTGTAAGAACCAAAAGCTAACGACAGAATAGAACTGGAGTCGTGGTCAAAGAAGTTTTGAGCTTCTGAAAGATCTCCTCGCACGCATCCGACCACCTGAATGGAGCACCCTTTTGGTTAAATTTGGTCAAGGGCGATGCAGTAGATGAGAAATCCTCCACAAAGCGACAGTAATAGCCTGCCAAACAAAGAAAGCTCCGAATCTCCGTGGCTGAGGGCGGTCTGGGCTAACTCTGCATCGCCTCTATCTTCTTCGGATCTACCTGAATACCCTCACTGGACACCACGTGCCCCAAGAACGCCACTGAACTGAGCCAAAACTTACACTTGGAGAACTTTGCATAAAACTTCTCCTCCCTCAATCGCTGTAACACAATCCTCAGATATTGGGCATGCTCCTCTTGGCTAAAAGAGTACACCGGGATATCATCAATTAATACAATACCAAACGAGTCAAGATAAGGATGAAACACAATGTTTATCAGATGCATGAACGCTGCTAGGGCATTAGTCAGCCCAAAAGAAATCACAAGGAACTCATAATATCCATATCGGGTCCTGAAAGTTGTCTTAAGAATATCCGAATCCTGAATCTTTAGCTGGTGATACCCTGACCTCAAATCAATCTTGGAGAACACCCTCGCTCCCTGAATCTAGTCAAATAGATCATCAATACGCGGAAAATGATACTTGTTCTTGACTGTGACCTTGTTCCTCATATTACCATCCTTCTTCTTTACAAATAGGATCGGTGCACCCCAAGGTAACACACTAGGCCAAATAAACCCCTTATCAAGGAGTTTCTGAAGAAGTTCCTTCAACTCCTTCAACTCCGCCGGTGCCATACGATACGGTGGAATAGACACGGGTTGAGTGTCCGACACCAAATCAATATTGAAGTCAATATCCTGTCAGGCGGCATGCCCAGCAGGTCTGCAAGAAACACATCCGGAAAATTACGCACCACAAGAATAGAATCAATAGCAGAGGCCTCTGCACTAACATCCCTCACAAAATCCAAATAGGATAGACAACCCTTCTCAACCATCCGCTGAGCCTTCAAGTATGAAATCACCCTACTGGGAACATAGTCTATAGAACCGCTCCACTCAACCCTCGGAAACCCTGGTATCGCTAACGTCACGGTCTTAGCATGACAATCTAAAATATCATGACATGGAGACAACCAATCCATAACCAATATCACATCAAAATCGACCATATTGAGCATCAAAAGATCTACTCTAGTCTACATACTCCCAATAGTGACCACACATAACCGATACACACGGTCCATAATAATAGTTTCACCCACTGGAGTAGATACATGAACAGATGAAACTAGAGACTCACGGGGCATATCTGAAAAATAAGTGAAATACGAGGACACATATGATAAGTGGAACCAGGGTCAAATAACACAGAGGCATCTCTGTGGAAAACTGAGAGAATACATGTAATCACAACATCTGAAGCAATGGAATCTGTTCTGGCAGGGAAAGCATAGAAACGGGCATGGCCGCCCCCTGATCAGCCTCCCCCTCTCGGGCAACCCCTATCTAGCCGGGCGGGTGGTGAAGCAACTAGTGTTGAAGTCGAAGGCTGACTTCTCTACTGTTATGAACCTCCTGAAATGTGGGGATAATACCTCTTGATATGACCAAATCTGCACACTCAAAGCACCATCTCCCTGCGAATAGAGGTAGGGACTGAAGGGAACCCCGAGCACCGAAATAACTGCTAGAAGGTCCTGACATAGATGAACTCTAAGTTGATGGGGCATGAGACGAACTCTGAGCTGGTAGTGCACTGAATGATGACTGGACCTGCTGGTAACTATGTGACCCATGGACAAATGATGCACCATAGTGAATTGGGCTAGCTGTCTGAGCATGTCAAAATGGACGACCCCTACTGTGCTGGAACTGACCCCCAGAAGTAGCACCACAAAATCTACCTTGTCCACGAGGCCTCTTTGCCTCCATCTCAACCCGCTCCTAGCTGCGAACCATCTCAATCTGATGTGCAATATCGACCACCTCATCAAAACTAACATCAAACACTCTCTCCAGTGATAAGCAATCACAACTGAAAAGTGAGGCCATCTATGAACCTCCTGAACCTCTCCCTGTCTGTGCGAACAAACCAGATAGCATGTCGAGACAACTCCGAGAACCTCATCTCATACAGCACAGACATATCACCCTGACGAAGCTACTCAAACTGTCCTCACAGCTCCTCTCTGGGTCTGAGGCACGAACTTCTCCAGAAAGAGAACGGAGAATTGTTGCCAGGTAAGGGGTGCTACGTCGACCGGCCTGCACCTCTCGTAAGTCTCCCACCAACTGAATGCAGCCCCAGAGAACTAAAAGGTAGTGAACGAGACCCCACTAGTCTCTAGAATACTTTCTGTACGGAATATCCTCTGACACCTATAAAAGAAACCTTGTGCATCCTCTACCTCTGCACCACTGAAAGATGGAGGGTGGAGTCTCCCAAACCTCTCCAATCTACGCTGCTCATCCTCAGGTATAGAAGGAACCACATCGTTCTGAGCAGCAGCAATCGGCTGGGCTGGTGGTGCCCCCGGTGTCTGGAGTCCTGTATCACCTGCTCTGGTGTGTGAGTGGCGGGAGTCTGCATGCCTTCCCCAACTTGAGAAGTGGTTGCTGTCAACAAAATAGAGGCTGCCTGAGCAAGGTCGGTGCCCACTGTCAGAATTTGAGCTAAGGCCTCCTGAAGGCCTGGAATCACAATGGGCACAGCTGGTGCCTGAGTTGGCCCAGTTGGTGCATCCACAACTAGGACCTGATCCTGATCTGGGCAACTGGTGGATCTGATACCTCTGCCCTTACCATCGGTCTTTAGATACCGTTGTGGACTGTTATCTGGTTTTAGACGCTCATGTACTCAGTGACGCCCCGATTTTGGGATGGTTGTATCGTGTTTTGGATAAATTTTGTTTCAAAAAGGTTTTTCCTTAATGTTAAATCATTTCGTTGTTATTTCTAAAAGTGTTTTATTGTGTTGAGAATGTTGAGTTGTGACTTGCCTAGTTCCACGATAGGCTACATCACGATAGTCATTTTTGGGTCGTGACATGTTTGATGCATGTTCAAGAATTATCGTAAGCATGAGGGTTCATCAAACCTAGAGAGTTTGATAGTAAGACAGTATTTAACTATGAAAGTTGTCTTCAGATGTGTCAAAATGATACGGCTTTTCGGGCTCAAATGATTGTCACAACTTGGCAAGGAGTTTTCTCCCCAATTTGAGATATCAGATTGGTTTGATGATTTTAAGAAAATTTATTTTCTTTACCCTACTTATTATTCAACTGCCTATTCTTTGTGATATATAAAATTCATCTAAACAAGCAACAAAAGTATTGCATGTTAGGTGAAATACACTTTATTGTATGTTTTGACCACATAAAACTATAATAAGTAAAAGTTACATGTATTTAATTAATCTTTGATTGTTTATATTCATGCATTCAATTCAGATTATATCCGATCATCTTGACGTCAACAAACAAGTCACCACGTGAAGATCCAAAGTAGCTATTCAAAGAAACTTTTACTTTATTCTTTCGTATAATTATTTACTAGAAGTTATATTTTAATAATTGTAGACAGTAAATTTGCATCGAGAAAATAAAATCAAGAACGAAATATATTGCAACAATCATAGTATTTGATTTCAAATAATTTGAGTGTACAATCTTTATGAATCCTCTGATTTTTCTTTCCAATAGTAAATAAATCCAAGGGCCTTCGAGATTGATCTTGAATATGTAGTTGTTGCCACGAACGATGATCTTGTTCTTGATCTTGAGCTTGATTGCTTGAACTTGAACTTGATTTGTTCTTTGTTCTTGAGTTTGAACTTGATTTTTTCTTTGTTCTTGAGCTTGAACTTGATTTGTTCTTTCTTCTTGAGATTGACCTTGATTGCTTGAACTTGAAACTTGTGGAGGAATTTGCAGCGTTTGATCTACGAGGTCTTTCTTGCTTCTTGTTATAACTTCTGGTGTCTTTTCTGGGTTATGAAGACCTCTATTTATAGTTGTTGGAGGAGAGAATTGTGATGAGAACAAACACTTTCCGACCAATCAGATCGAAGAGTGACAAGGCCGCATTTGATTGGCCAGAACATGTCACTTGTACATGTGGCGCAATTTCATTGGCCATTTAATTTGACTTGGCATGCTTTGTCATTTTGACATGTAGCCTGATCCTATTGGCTCTTCCATTTGACTTGTTCTTGTCATATGACACGTGGCACCAAATTGGGCCTCTAGGAAAACGACATCTTGGGCTTAATAAAATGGGCTCATCTTTAGCCCAATTAAATGTGTTAGCCCAATGGATTAAGCATTATTTAATCTATATATATTAAATTTATATAAGTAATCCAATTATATTAGCCCATAGTATTTATTTGGACTAGGATATTTAAAATATAGTCTAAATTATTTATTGAATTTAAATTCAATAAATTTTTACATGCCTACAAATGCTCCCTGCTTCAAGGCTAGTCGGAACTCTGAGGACAAGACTTGAAGTATGCATGCTTGAATAATAGTATAGGGGTTTATACATTTGTAGAGTCAAATAAACCTCACAACACTGTTAAACTCCAAGGGACAACACATTCACATGAAGTTCAGGAGCAATTTTCATCATAACTAATAGCAAAAATTGCTAAAGTTAAAGAGATTTGGAGTTTTCAATGCCTTTAACGTGAACACAGCAGATGTTAAGAAACATGTGCACTTACAATTGTGGAGACATATTAGTAATTAATTGCATGTCTCAAGTTCTAACAGTATGCACACGTTAATCTTAGAGGAGTGGAGCTTTATAAACGACCAATAGTGTTTCCCCAATTCTAGTTGGATACGGAAGATAACTAGGCCTTCGACCGCCTCTGCTAGCCTAATTTTATTGGGACTGGTCACGTACTTTGGCTCTACTTGGGAGATAACTAGATAATAGTTGAGTCCCACATCGAGGATTCATTCTCCATAGCTGCTTTTGACAAACTTATATAAACCCCACCGGTTATGCCTAATGAGCATCAATTTTCAGCATAGTCGCTTCTGAGTTCTTGTTTTCACAAGAAAGCGCCAGTGCTCGAAGGTAATTTTCTCCTTTTATTGTTTTGCACTTTTTTTTTCTTTTATTTCCTATTTTTTTGTAGGTCAAGCAAGAAGGATATGTCCTTGTTTACGAGATAATCCATGCGAAGAAGACAATTTTAAGGTACTCATCACGATCTCAATATTGGAGAGTACTCTCATGGCTAAATTATCGGAGAGATTACTCTCAATGTGACTCGACTATCAGACAGATTACGCTCAATACGGTCCAACTACCGAAGAGATTACTCTCAATGTGGATCGACTATCGGAGAGATTACTCTCAATGTGGCCCGACTATCGGAGAGATTACTCTCAATGTGCCCCGACTATCGGAGATATTACTCTCAATGTGGCCCGACTACCGGAGAGATTACTCTCAATATTGCCCCACTATCGGAGAGATTACTCTCAATGTGACTCGACTATCGGAGAGATTACTCTCAAAATGACCCGACTATTGGAGATATTACTCTCAATGTGGCTTGACATCAGAGAGATTACTCTCAATGTGCCCCGACTATTGGAGAGATGACTCTCAATGTGCCCCCATTATCATAGAGATTACTCTCAATGTGTCCTGACTATCGGAGAGATTACTCTAAATGGAGCTCGACTATCAGAGAGATTACTATCAAATGACCCGAATAACAGAGCGATTCCTCTCAATGTGGCTCGACTATCGGAGAGATTACTCTCAATGTGACCCGACTATCGGAGAGATTTCTCTCTATGTGTCCTGACAATCGGAGAGATTACTCTCAATGTGGCTCGGCTATTGAAGAGATCACTCTCAAAATGACCCGACTATCAGAGAGATTACTCTCAATGTGGCCCGACTATGGGAGAGATTACTCTAGAGAGACTTACATGTCCACTTTAAGATTGGAAAATATAGTTTCCTTTTAAGGAAAAACCCATGAAGAGGCCAACTTAAGGTGCAAAGGGACTCATATGTCCACCTTAAGATTGGAAAGTTATAGTTTACTTTTAAGGACAAACTCACGAAGAGGCCAACTTAAGGTGCAAAGGGACTCATATGTCCACCTTAAGCTTGGAAAGTTATAGTTCCCTTTAAGGACAAACCCACGAAGAGGCCAACTTAAGGTGAAAAGGGACTCTTATGTCCACCTTAAGATTGAAAAATTATAAAGCTTCAGCTCGAAGACTTCAGGGACTTGACGACGTCGATTAATGCTTGGAAAACTTTGAAGATTTTGCGGACTTTGACACTTCAACCTGAAGATTTTGAGGGATCAAATACTTCCACTTGAAGACCGTAGAGTTTTAGGACCTCAACTTGAATACTTCAACTTGAAGACTTGGAGGCTTAAATATTTCGACTCGAAGACCGAAGAACTTGAAGACTAGAAGACTTAAAGATTTGGCAAACATGAATACATAGTGAACCCCCGGATTTCAGCGCAAATACTTTTCATCCTCCTAAAATCGTCCCTTTGAAGATACCAATTTACCATGGAGGGTTGACCCTTTTAAATCCAATGGGATCCAAAGTTTAACAGAAGAATGGTATCTAAGTTTGATTTTTAAGTGTTGATTGAATGGATTACATTCCATCATACTTCATTCGGACAACAATTGGGGGATTATGTATCTTTTGAACTTATGGGACTGAACTCAGGATGAAACTCTAAGCTGCCAACATACCTCGGTGTAGAGGATCAAGTCATATCGTAGTTCTGAATGGGTAATTTTTGGTTTTTATTTTTATGTCCTAACTTTTTCCTAGGCCGCTTCTTTCAACCTAGAAGACTTTTTTTTGTGGGCCGTACATAGTTTAGGCTCATGGCCAGGAGTGTATAAACGTGCAATGTAGCCTCATGCATCAAGGAGCGTTGCAACTTCAAGGATAATACTTCTTCAAAAACTTTCCATTGATAGTGTCGATTCTCATGTCATCTGCATCAACTAGCTTGTAAGACCCACTTGAGTAACCTTCTTGTATGACATATGGCCCATCCCATATTGAAATGAACTTCCCTACAGTTTTATGGGAAGTAATAATGGGTCTTCGTATGCAAGGACTTGATCGCCTACTTGATAGGATCATAGACGAACTCTTTTACTGAAGGCGCGAGACAATCGAGCTTGATAACATTCAAGACTCTGTTAAGATTCCAACCTCTTCTCATCAAGAGCCTCCAACTCTACTAATCGAAGTCGAGCATTTTCTTCAGCAGTGATCCCTTTTGAATACTCAGTCGTAATGAAGGTATTTGACGCTTAAGTGGAAAGACTGCTTCGACTCCATAAACGAGCGAATAAGGAGTCGCTTGTGTTGGCGTGCGGTGAGTCGTCCTATATGCCCATAGAGCTTCTTCCATACAGTCATTCCAATCTTTTTTGGATTTGGAGACGACTTTCTTTAACAATTTGCATAGAGTTTTCTTGAATGCCTCAGCTAGAACATTGGCGACAACATTATACATCGAAGAGTTACGTTGCTTGAAGCCAAAGAGATCACAAATCTTGTTCATCAACCTATTATTGAATGGCTTTCCATTATCCGTTATTACGTAACGAGGAATGCCAAAACGATAGATTATGTTTACTCGGATGAAACTTGCAACATTTTCCTTCTTTACCTCCTTAAGAGCAACAACTTCAGCCCATTTTGAGAAGTAGTGAGTTGGAGCCAAGATGTATAGGTGTCCACTAGAGGACTTTGGCAAACGTCAAACAACATCCAATTCCCAAGTGTCAAACGACCAGGATGCCACAGTCGGGTGCAACACTTCAGGAGGTTGATGAATAAAATTCGCATGGAAGTGACCAGCCTTGCATCTTCGAGCATAGTCCAAGCAATCTTTTACTATTGTTGGCCAATAATATCCCATCCTTTTTATATGGAAGTGGAGCTTTGGTCCAGACTGATGTGACCCACATTACCCCAGAATGTGCCTCTTGCAAATCTTGGAGTGTTTCTTCTTCTCCTAAGCATCGCAAGAGTACTCCCTCGAATGACTTTCTGTATAGAGTATATTTTTAGTAAAGGAAGTGAGGTGCACGACGACAGATTTCAATCCTTCTTCTCGGATTTTTTGGAAGTATCCCATAGCTTAAGTAGTCGACAATGGGTTGTCTCCATTCTTTTTTATCAGCTTCAGAAATAGCGACAAGATGCTTGAATTAATTTCCTTCACCTTCAGCCTCATTTGGCGGTGATACTACCCATTTTTAGTAGACAGTAACTTGTGCTTGATCAGGCAGGGTTGATGATGAATCTAGGGCAGCTAAAGCATCAACATTCTTGTTTTCGTTCCATGGCACATGTTGAATAGCCACGTCACCGACCCATCCCATTAATTTTTTAGCATAATCATGATATGGGCGTAATTCAGGTTTCTTGACCTTATAACTACCTAAAAGCTAATTGATCACCAACTGAGAGTCGCCAAAGACTTGCAATTGCAACCGCTTCATTTCGACAAACATTTTGTTCCCAAGTATTAGTGCTTGATATTTAGAAACGTTGTTAGAGCAGAGTTGCGTCAACGTAAAAGAGTAGGGCACAACTTCACCTTCAGAAGTGACAAATACTACACCAGCACCAGCTCATTCGCGATGTGCAGAACTGTCAAAGTACATCTTCCATGGAGGTTGAACTTCAATGACCATTGCGTCCTCATCAGGCAGTTCATCAGTTAGCTCCCAATCATCAAGTATAGGGTGATTCTGAGAAGTCTGCCAATGCTTGTCCTTTTATATCCTTTTGAGGGATGTACAAAATCTCGAATTGTTGAAATTAGAGATATCATCTCGCTAGTCGATCACTAAGAATAGGTTTTGACATCACGAACCTAATGGGATTTGCTTTAGAAACAAGATGAATAACATGAGCTTGAAAGTAGTGCTTCAACTTTTGAATTTGAGAAGAATAGCACCAAACACAACTTTTCAATTGGCAAACAATTCAGCTCGTTTGGTGTCATCATCCTGCTCAAGTAGTAAAGAGAGTTTTCTTTTCCCTCACTATTTTCTTGGGCCAACAGCTCTCTAAAAGACCTTTCTTGTGCCGAAATATATATAGTATCAACGACTTTTCTAGTATAGGGGCTGCTAAAAATCAGAGGTTTCATCAAGTAGGATTTAATGCCCTCGAAGGCATTGTTACACGCCTGGTCCCATTTGAAAGGGACACCTTTCTTCATAAGGCGACTGAATGGTTTGAACCTCCCATCTAGGTTTGAGATGAATCTCCTAAGGTACGCTAACTTTCCTTGCAGACTTTTTAATTCATGAATATCTCAGGCTCAGGCATTTTCAAGATTGCATCTACTTTGGCTTGATCAGTTTCCATCTCTCAATGTCGGACAATGAAACCAAGGATTTTTCTGGAAGTAACTCCAAAGGCGCATTTCAATGGATTCATCCTAAGTTGGTACCTCCGGAGAAACTCAAACACCATTCCCAAGTCTTTCAAGTGGTCTCCCCTCTTTCTTTATTTTACCGCCAAGTCGTCCACATAACATTCGACATTTTTGTGGAGAAGATCGTCAAAAATATTCTGCATATCCCTTTGATAAGTAGCACCAGCCTTCTTCAAGCCAAAAGGAATTACCTTGTAGCAATAAATACCTTTGGGGGTGCGGAATGCAGTAAGCTCTTCATCTTTTAGTGCCATGCGAATTCGATTATAGCCCGACGAACCATCCATAAACGACATTGCTCATACCCAGTAGTAGCATCAATCATCAACTCTGGAATAGGAAGCGGGAATTCATCTTTGGGACACGCATTGTTGAGATCCCTAAAGTCGACGCACACTCGAATCTGGCCATTCTTCTTCCTTACAAGGACAATACTTGAAACCTGTGTTGGGTATTTAACTTCCCGAATGAATCCATCTTCAATGAGTTTGTTAACTTCGATTTAAATCAGGGGAACCAAGTCCGGCCTAAAGCGCCTTTGAGCTTGCTTAACAGGAAGAGCGCCATTCTTGATCGCAAGGTGATGGACTGCTACTTTAGGGTCCAATCCATGCATTTCTTTGTAACTCCAAACAAGTACATCCCTAAACTCATTGAATAACTCAATTTAAGTTCTTTCTTCATCAACTTCTAGTAAAGCACTTAGGTAGGTGGGTCGTGGTTCTTCATCAGTGCCAAGGTCAACTTCTTTTAAGGAATCAATCATTGTTTTCGCCCCTTCTTCAAGTTCCGAGGGAGAATCTTTTGCATCTTCATCTTCTTGAGGGTCCCCATCATTGAAGGATATGTGATAACATGTTGAAACATCATCCAATTTCTCGTCATCCTCCATTAGAGATAAAACACCATACTCGCCTTGTACAGTAACATGATACGAAGAACCCACACTTTCTTCATCTTCGTCAAGTTCTTTAGTGTATACCTTAGTGTATGGATTCATATTCAGTACCTCATCACACAAAACCATGACTTTTGTATGTCGCTTCATTCTACAAGGAACCAAACTTTGGAAATCGTTAGAGATGTTCTGAATTTTGGGCGAAACGGGTGTTCTTGTATTTCGATAATTTCTCTTGAACTTATTCCCCTTCTTTAATGGACCCAATCTCTAAAATATGAAAGTTCTCACAATTGATTTTCCAAGTCCATCAAAGACAGAAGGCCTATTAGAAGCGGCAGATTCTTCTTCTACAATGATATAATTGATGCTCACCCTTCTTATGGAGATGTGCACTAGTGACAGTTGCTTGTATCCCAAACCTTCACGTGGTTGCCTCGTCGTAGCTTCTGATGGGAGATTCCCTAACTTTGACGACTCATTGGGATTGTATCCATCTCTTGCAAATATCTTGTAAGAGATCAAAACCTTCATCTGTTTGCTTTGTACGGAGTGCCACATTCTACAAACGATTTTGGGCTACAAACCTACAAACGCCTTCAAAGACAACTTTACGGTCTCAATTTGTTTTACCGAACGAGTTAACTCCTTTAGAATGTTAGTTTGGAGATTAGATGATTCACCTTCATCTTTCTTCCTTTTAGAGACATATTGGAGCGTAGGACTTACTTTCTTGCCATAAGACGCAATATCCCCTCTATGAGATTTATTCGCGTTGGGTTGTACCTCCTCATTAACAACTTTGGCTTTACCAATAGTCACCTATCCTCAAGTAGAACTTTGCATCGGTGAATTGTGACTCTGCCTCGATGAATGGCTCATCATCATGAACTATCTTCTTCTCGACTTCACCCTCATAGTATTTTATACATTGATGGTAGGTAGATGGAACTACTTCATTCTCATGTATCCAAGGCCTTCCAAGCAAGGCGTTGTATCAATTCTTCGAATCGATCACATGCAGCCATGCACTTGATTGCATATCTTCAATGGTGATTCCCAGCCTGATCGCGCCAATGGCTCTTTAGGCCCCCTTGGTTGAATCCTTGGATCATCACACGACTTTCTGAGAGTTCGTTCATGGGAATACCAAGTTCTTTCACAGTGCGAATTGTCAATATGTTCATTGAGGATCCTCCATCAACCAAAATTTAATTTACCTTTTCATCACGCATATAGCCAACCAGGTACAACGGGCGGTTATGAAGAGTGTCACCTAGCAGAAGATCGTCATTTGTGAACGTGACTTTTTCCTCGCATGTGTTAAATTCTTAAGGAATAGACTCGATGAGATTTTCTGAAGAAGGTGCCAATGGTAGATTATCACTCTTTTCTTCCCCTTTATCAGCATTGCAAAAAGAAGCCTCAATACCATCACGTAAAATCATCATGCGGAACCAACATGGCAAGAAATCCTCCAAGGTCGCTGAATGTGGTGGATTTTGAGGGTGGTGCACCTCCAATTTTTCTTCCTTCAAATGCCTAACTGGATTCTGTTTAGTTGATCCTCTTACCATCATTTTTCTTATTGGTTGTTCTATTGTTTCTTTTGTGGGCTCCTTTTGTGGCATCTTCGACGAGCCACCAACGTCCAACCTTCATCATCATCAAGCTGATCAACTTCAACCTTGTTGTTCTCCAGTAATTTTTCATCTTTACTTTCTTTGAAACTACATAATTCATCTGGACTGAATGAGCCAAAGGTGATAGAGACTTGGTTTGCGCTTGCTTTCTCATCTTCAAGCACGATCTTCTTTCACGAGCCAAGTACATAACTTTGTCCTTGAAGACAAAGCACTTCTCCTGAGGGTGGCTCACAAGTCGATGGTATTTGCAGTAATTTGGGTCATTTGTTCTCCCAGCTTCATTTGGCCCGCTTCATCTCCAAAAGCTCAATGAGATTTAACTCGAGGAGTTCTTCAAAAATGGTTGGCACATCAGAATCCAGAAATGGGTACCCTTTCTCTTGCATTTCTTTTAGAGTCAACTTTCCACTTGGCTTATCTTGAAAAGAAGTGGATTTCATACTCTGCTTCTTGCTCACCTTCATCGTGAACTTCACAGGTGATGTGTTGACATTCATATCTTCTATGCTTTCAGACTTGGGTAATAACTTTCCCCACTTCCTGACTTCTTGCTTGGCGTTCCCTTTGCGAGGTTCATAGATGGCAGCCTTTCATTTCCAGCAAAGTCTATACTCAATTCCATGTCATGGGAACGAGTTGCAAGTTCTTCAAATGTGATAGGCTTGACACCTTGCAAGATGTAGCGTAATCCCCAATGTATGCCTTGGATGCACATCTCTATACCAGAAGCTTTACTAAGCCTGTCTTTACAGTTGAGGCTTGCATTCCTCCAATGACTGATAAAGTCGATAACTGGTTCACCCTTAAAGTTGACAAGTATTCGTGAGTTCCACCATGCTCACAATGCGCCTTGTGCTATAAAAGCGATTAAGGAACTCTTGCTCTAGTTGATCCTAGCTATCAATAAATCCTGCCTCGAGGTCTGTATACCAATCAAAAGCATTTCCTTTTAGTGAGCAGACGAACTTCTTGACGAGTTAATCTCCATAAGTCCCAGCGTTGTTGCACGTTTCAATGAAGTGCGCCACATGTTTCTTTGGATTACCTTTACCATCAAACTGTTAAAACTTTGGAGGTTGATAGCCAGCAGACATCTTCAACATATAGATCCTTGCAGTATACGGCTTTGCATATGTAAGAGAATACTTAGTAGAAACTTCGTACTTGCTTTTAATAGTTCCTTCAATGAACTCCTTTAGTTGATCGATTGGAATCATCCCTTCAGATGAGACAGGGATAGCCTTATCGGATGCAACTTGTCTTGGGGGAGAATTACTCTCTGGAACCTCTGGGAGCTTGCCAGGTGCATGGGTGGATTTTTCTTACATCAAGATTCCCACCTTATCTGTTAGCTTGTCAATTCTAGCATCTTGATTTTGCATGCACTTGGTTAAGCCAGCGACTGCTTCTGTCAAGTTTGCCAATTGCTGTTCCACAGATGAAGTGTTTGACACCATGGCTTGCATGATTGTTGTAGATGATGCGGAGTAGCATGGATTGTCACACAGATTGATTCTCGAATGGCTCACTCTATGTAGTGTAAGTGGGGAGGATCCATCACTTGAAGCATCATCATCTTCCTTCACAACATAGTTCTTGGATCTGGAGAGGTCAAACAGAGCAAGAGTTTTCTTGATCTTTTCAGCAACATCACGTCCTCCTTCTAGTACGTTTGTGGAAGATCTTTCTCCTTTTGAGGATGAAGATCCGGAAACAGGGTTTGATGCGGACGACACTTGGAGTGTTTTTTGTTCTAAAGAGCTTGCTTTGCTCCTCGTAACTGGTCCGAAGCTTCCAAAGGTAACATCGAGTATGCTTTCCACATCAGCATAGAACCTGGAATTAGCATCCTTGGTTAAAGTTGATCCGGGGTTGATTTTATTTAAAACCGTTTTGATGTTCTTAAACTTTGGTGATTGAAAAGTTGAGATGAGAGGTAGAGATGCCAGAGTTTGTAGACAATAAATTTGCGTCGAGAAAATAAAATCAAGAACGAAAGATATTGCAACAATCGTAGTATTTGATTTCAAATAATTTGAGTGTACAATCTCTATGAATCCTCTGATTCTTCTTTTAAATAGTAAATAAATTCAACGGCCTTCGAGGTTGATCTTGAATATGTAGTTGTTGCCACAAACGATGATTTTGTTCTGGAGCTTGAGCTTGATTGCTTGAACTTGATTTGTTCTTCGTTCTTGAGCTTGAACTTGCTTTTTTCTTCGTTCTTGAGCTTGAACTTGATTTGTTCTTCGTTCTTGAGCTTGACCTTGATTTCTTGAACTTGAAACTTGTGTACAACGCTTGATCGACAATCTCTTTCTTGCTTCTTGTTATAACTTCTGGTGTCTTTTCTGGGTTATGAAAACCCATATTTATATTTGTGGGAGGAGAGAGTTTTGATGAGAACAAACTCTTTCCGACCAATTAGATTGAAGAGTGACAAGGCCGCATTTGAATGGCCAGAACATGTCACTTGTACATGGCGCAATTTCGTTGGCCATTTAATTTGACTTGGCATGCTTTGTCATTTTGACATGTGGACCGATCTTATTGGCTCTTCCGTTTGACTTGACGTGTCAGGTCATATGACACGTGACACCAAATTGGGCCTCTAGAAAAATGACATCTTGGGCTTAATGAAGTTGGCTCATCACTTTAGCCAATTAGATGAGCATTATGGATTAAGAATTATTTATTTAATCCATATATATTGAATTTATATAATTAATCTAATTATATTAACCCATAATATTTATTTGGACTAGTATATTTAAGATATAGTCTGTATTATTTATTGAATTTAAATTCAATAAATTTTTACATGCCTACAATAATATAGATATATTTTATGAAATTGGGTACCATATAACTCGGAATACATGTGCATCGCACGTGCCAAGAAACTAGTACTAGTAATAAACATAGAGAACTAATACCTTCATTATGTACATTATTGATATGAGATTGGGCTTAAATGGAGTGACATGGTCAGTGAGAATATACTTCATATAGTTTGGGACTGAAGCTTAACTGTTGTGTATTTACATTTGTATATGTGGTTGATGGTTTGAGTGGGAAGCAGGAGGTTCAACACTTCAACCCACAAGACCCGCTCTAGATCCGAAGATCGGTTGAATTTTCAATAATTAATGCACTGCATATATCTATGAATTCATCCTGATGGAAATCTACCATGTTCTCAGCTGATGCGGCATATTATATCCGAAGTTAAAAAGTAGTTGAAAAGGGGGGGGGGGGAATAAAGAGGAATAGAAAACATTATCATCTCATTGCAACTTTTTGGCATCAGTAATGAATGATTGAAATATCCCAAGAATAATTTAGGCACAAGCAAAAAATTCAACAAAGACTATATAGAAGAAATTTTATTAAACTAGGGAGAGAAAATGGTAGGAGGCTTTTTCACAACTCATAAACTCTTAAATCTCTCTACATCATAGCTACCTCTCCACATAGAAAATATATAATAACATTCATATTTGTAATACTACAAAACCAAAATTGACTCGAATCTAGAAACATTATTCCTACATATTTTTGATTGTGAATCCTAATTAGAAATAAATTAAATAACCTGGTAAATACCAAATCCTAGACGACGTAGGAATACTAATTAATCTTGGTTTAATTTCCAACAGCTTCCCTTAAACCAAGATATTCAAACTTGAGTATGTCATGAGTAACATCAAGCTTTGTAGAAGTCAAGTACCATAGACTCTCCACCAATTCCCTAAAATATGTAACATCAACAAAATAGCGAGTATCATCTTTAGTTAACTTTATTTTCTCTTCAATATTTGCCATATATGATTATGCTTTAACCATGGTAAATCTCTTCAAAATAGCATCAAAAAAATTTTCTTTACTTTGAAACCATCTACTTCTCCAGCTGCTTTGTAGGTAGTCGTACACCCAATCTACTCCAATTGGAAAATTGTATAGGTTGAACAAAAATGTCATTAACGATCAGTTCGTCATACTCCTTGAGACATGCAATTTCGAACAATGGAAAGAAATTGATTGCATCTTCAATATCTATAATCATGTGTCGTTGTGTTTCTCTATCCCAAGCTATTTTTGCCTCAATCTTGGGTTGATTAATAAAAATTTTCTGGTGATGAACCATCATGCTTTTTTCATTACTCGGTTCATCTTCACTACCATCAAACAATTTTTCTTGTGCAATAGCAACCTCTTTTGGGCTGGCAACCCTTGCAACTAACTCATCCTTTTTATCAATCGCATGAATTTTTGAAAATTAATTTGAATATTATTTGACTTTCCTTTGCATTCAATATAATCTCTATCAAAACAAAAACTACATGTACCTTCTCTTCTTTTCTCGTCTATTTCTGAATTTTGGCCTTCTTGATTTATCTCCGCCGGATTTGATGTGTTTTCTTTTTCTTTTGGTTGATCAACTTTTTCTTGCGATGCATCCTCCATTGTCTCATCTTTCTGTTGATTCAATTATCTCTCATATGTCACCAATTCACCTTCTAAATCATCAAGTCCGAGAGTGCTAAGATCTTTGGTAGCCTTAAGAATAACTTTCTTGTTGTGAAATTTTAAACTTAGAGACTGTAATATTTTCAACAACTTTAACTTCTTCCAATACTTCTCCATTGGTCCTTAGATCATCGACTATTTTTTCAATTCTTGTAAAATATTTTTTGATAGACTTTGTTGGTCTCATACGAGCCCACTTAAATTGACCCTCTAAACTCTTACAGTTTCTCCTTCTTATGTCAGCAGCTCTTCGATATGACTTCACCAAGATTGTCCAAGCCTCCTTTGATGACTTTGCATGCAAATATTTTTTTAGATACATGCATATCGACCTTGATGGTGAGATAGCAGCGTGCCATATAATCTAAATGTCTGTTCTTCTCCAATTTCGTAGCTATATCACCCGTCTACCTTCCGGGGGTTCCTCAAATGCTTCATCAATGATGGACCATAATCCAATAACCTTAAAAAAATTCTTCAACTGTTGATGCCAAGTTTCGAAATTACTTTTGCCATCAAGCATAAAAACGAGACAATTAGATAATAGAGTATCCATATTTTTTGTTGGATCTCACACATGCTCTGACTGAATCTCGCACAAGCTCTAATACATATTTGAAGGATTAAAATACCCCAAGAATAATTTAGGCACAAGCAAAAAATTCAAGAAAGACTATATAGAAGAAATTTATTAAACTAGGAAGAGAACGTGGTAGAAGGCTTTTTCACAACTCATAAACTTTTGAATCTCTCTACATCATAGCTACCTTTACACAATAGAAAATATGTACTAGCACCCCTATTCATAATATCACAAAACCAAAATTGACTAGAATCTAGAAAACCTATTCCTACATATTTTTGGTTATGAATCCTAATTAGACATAAATTAAATAAACTGGTAAATATCAAATCCTAGACAACATAGGAATACTAATTAATTTTAATTTAATTTCCGATCAGTAAAGTTTATGTCTTTGTTGGAACGAAGGAAAAAGGTCTCATAAAGGTCTATTGGCCTTTTCCTCACAAAATTCTAGTCTATCTCCACAAAAATTTGGGGGACCTACCCTAGCACTCTTATTATTGTTTTCCTGGTTTTGATCATTTCTCTTTTTTGCCCAAGAAGCTATATCTTTTTACGTGTGGCCCCATTATACTCTATCTAACATTGAATTCAACCCCATCAAACTAGTATAGAGATTGAGTGGAAACACAATTACTAATAAGTTCATAGGAATTGTTTTAGTAAAGGAACTGGAGTTTAGAAAAGTTACTAATAGCTTTTTGGAAACGCTATGCTAGGGCGTGTGATCGAATCCTTGGGAGTATCTATTGATGGAAGGGGGACTTTAAGCGGTCACGATCGAACACGTATCAAAGTGAAAGCCCCTGAGATTATTGGACGTAAATCTGTGCACGAGCTCCGGAACAGTTCATTTCCGTTGACAAAATAAAATAAAAAAGAAAATGATTCTAAATGAGCAAACAACAAAAGCATCTTCAAATGAAACAGAGAGGGCTAAAGTTAATTTAACTTTCAATATCTAGTCAGTGAAAGATTCATATATAGACTCTCAAAGAAAGGATGATATTCCAGATTTACATCAACAGATTCTTCTGTAGCATACCTACATGCGGTCTTATTATCTATATCATTAGCACCCTATTGGTTTTACAACAAAATCAAATTTCCATACTACAAATGCTCATCCTGAAAGAACTAACTTATACTGTTGCCAGATGGACAAATGACCAAAAGGGAGATATCAGCAGGTCCTCCCTTGGAACGAACCTATATCTGATTTTCTTCCTATCGACGCACAATTACGTAAATTAGTTCCTGCATTGACATAACTCCTTGGGAACCAACATGTTGCCAGCCAAGACAAGAGTTACAATTTTCAGCAATTGTTGATCTGGAGGATGTAATTTAGAGCTGATATCACCTCCACTTCAAAGGAAGGACAGACATGAGAACTCCATATTGTTACGTGCTTTCGTGGAAATTAAGCGATCTAGACAAGGCTGCAGGGTTAGCTTGTAGGACCAGAGAAGCGTCAGAGTCATGGTTTCTCTGATCATCAACTTTAGAGTTAAACGCCTTGAAGAGCCTTGCACCATTGGTTGAATCATTCTTCTCGTTCTGAATACCTAGTGTAGACCATATAGAGCTCTTAGCTGCTTCATCTGGATCATCAACTCTCAACGTCTTAGGAACTAGTACACTTCTCTCTCCATCTATGTCGTGCAAAGGATCTTCTTTCTCCGAGTTTGATGGATTAAGCGTGCGTTCATCCCGAGAATGTTTTCCTAAGGTTGGAGAAGTAGGAGTGGCGCTAAGGACCGAACAATCAGGAGAAGAGGATGGTGGAGATACCCACGGGACATTCCAAGGACTTGCTACAGTACAACCCCAGTAGGGCGGTGCAGGATAAAATGGTACTGGAAACCGCGGAGGAGCAAAGTTAGGTTGTGGCACTGCAGACGTCCACGGAGCAGCATTATACGAATAAGGCCAGGGATGCCCTGGAAAGTGATGTACTTGGGGAGGAAAGGCCTGAAAGTTCTTCCACGCTGAATCATGTGTTGAATTTGAGGCTGTGCTACAAGCTCCGCTTGATATTTCATTTCCAGTTTCTTTCCCTCTACAAGCAGAAGGTGTTCTTTGTTCAGATCCATTAAATCCGTTCTGCACAGAGTTCTGTGATTTTTCTGCAAGGTTCAATATAGAAGCCATGGAATCACAAAGGGGTTTATCCGATCCAAATGCAAGGACAGTTCCATTTGCTCGGAGCATAGGAAGGTTCATCCCATGTGCTGCTTCAATCTGTGCTGCTTGAAGGGCATCCGACACCATTATATGACGGTAACCTGTGGTGGGAGAACTTTTGTTCTTGCGGCGACCAGAACCTACAGGCACATTTCTCATTGTTCCTCCAGCTGTCCAATATCTCTGACATTTCTTGCAAAAATGACGGGGCTGGTTGACGTTGTAATTATTATAGTAGCAGAACTTGGTTTCCATGCTATTACACCGCGGACATGGAAGTATTTTGTCTGGTTTTTTCAGTGCCTTCTCCTGAGTGACATTGGCCTCACTCGGGTCTTCTTTCTTGGTAGCTTTTGGGGACGATGATTCTTTATCGGCATCCTCCTTCTTGGGGTCATCACTTATACCAGATGATGTTGCTGGTTCAACTGCCTCGTCTGCAGTTGAATTAGTAAAATCATCTCTGTTTTTACTCAGTGTAAGCTCTGCTTCGGAGGTGATCTGATCATTTGAGAGGAAAAGGTGAACTTTTAGCACTCTGTTAGAGTAATTCAATACGATTGTTTAGCATAAGCAATGAGGTTATGTTACACACTGTCAAACTATCGATCTCCCTCGTCGTTTTTGTGCTTATATTGACATGTAATACATGAACATGGGGTTATGCAATTTGATTTTACACATTGTTTCTTGATAGATAAATGAACAGAATTTTTCATAAGATTTTGACCTAAATTTCGACCCATTAGAATTGTTAATAGTTCTACTTGATGAAGAATGAACATTTACAAGAAACCAGAGCAACTATTGCAGGTAGTGTCAATGTTTATACATTCCAAGCAACAAAAAATTGGCATATTCGCAACAGTAGACATAGCAAAATTTCTTTCAACTTTCAAGTCTGATGAGATTCTTCGAGTTAACAAAGAACCAATCGATTAGGATCAAGATCTTGAAGTGAAAACGTGGGTTTGTAAGCTAATTTCAAGAAACGGTCTCGGAATCTGATGATTCAAAAACAAGCTGAAAGATGATGATCTGAATTTTAATAAAGACTAAACTGGGAGCAGACAGATATAAATGAAGTACCTTTGAGAATAAAAAGTATCCTCTGTACTGAGCAATTAGAGACTGACTTGTAACACTTTCTTTGGTTTGATTCTAAATTATTTTGAACTATTTCTCTTTTCATTTATATTTTCTTAAAATGGAGGATTTAAAATCTCAAATATTGTTTTGTAAAATGTCAGAAGGCAGTACAGAACATTGAATTAGAATTGGATTGATAACAAGGAAGACAAGAAAGGAAAAAGTTGAAGAAAAGGCAATAAAAAACCTTTGGAAACAATCATCAGCCACATCATAACTCAAAAACCTGACAAGAAAAGGCCTAGTTTTGTATCGGAAAAAGAAAAAACATAAAAAGAATATTTGTGATGCTCAAATATAACTCCAAGATCCAAGATTTCCTATTGAACTCGAATATAGCAAATATATTAATGAAGAAAATGAAATGATAAAAGAGGAAGGTTGTGAATAGCGTAAAATTAGTCAATTTACACAAATGAAAGTGCATGTTTGTAGACAAAACACACAAGAGTTAATTACCAGATGGTCATGTGAAGTAATGGTAGCAGAAGAGGTTCGTTGATCATCAAGTGGCAAATGAATTGTCTTTCCAAATAGTTTAATCGCTGGGTCTCTAACTTCCGACATTCTCTCTTCTTTTCCTTTCTTTCTATGTAGTTGCAGTTGCAGGACAGAAGAAACTTCAACTCACTAAAACATAATGGCTTTTGTCGTTGTTTTTCATATGAAATTACTTTAGTTGGACTTAGGAGAGAAGAAGGGGTTTTTACTTTTTAGTCAGTGGTGCCACCTCAGAAAAGGTAATGAATTCATAGCCACAAAATTCTGTGTGGCAGTGAGAAGATCTTTAAAAGAGTTTTTGGGGTCTGGTGTTTCATTTCCTGTTTTTTGATTCCATAGTCCCATAGTCCATAGTCCATACCCGGCCACCCCACATAGTTTGTGTAAAAGGTAACTGCTTTTTGTACTGTTTTTTCCCTTACTTTTTGGTCCAAGTCACCAATACCTTTTCCCAATTTACTATGCTCCCATGGATTTTAAATACTACTCTTTCCGTTCCGGTTTATGTGAATTTGTTTAATTGAGTACAGAGTTTAAGAAAAAATAAATTTTTTTGTAATTTGTGGTCTTAAATAAGTCAAAAAGAGGTCCAAAATATTTGTGTGGTTGTAAAAACTTTTCATTAAGGATAAAGTTGTAAGTTTAAACAAAATTGTTTCCAAATTTATAAAAAGTCATTCTTTTTAAAATAGATCAAAAAAGAAATAGATTCACATAAACTATTATTTAATCATCCTCTTAGTCATAAACTAGTCGTACTACTAAGTGAGTTTTCTTTTTTATATTTTAAGCACTACTTCATTTGTTTGTGTGGCATATTTGACCCAAAAAACCAAGGTTATGTTACGAAAGAAAAGGAAGAACTCGCCCTTTGACACCAAAGGGTAAGAGCTGATTGTTGGGGATGACTTGGTGAAGGGAATCTATGAGAGAAGGTTCTCGAATCGGATTACGACCGAATAGAGCGCGAAATCAACGAGTTTAGTCGAACAAGGTAACGAGTCTAAGGGAAGGATCAAGCTTGAAACATGATGTACTACAATTAGGAATTATCATAGGAGTAGCATCCATTAATAACCTCTCTAGTCTGTACACTACTTATATAAGATTAGTAAAGTACTGCCAACTCCATTAATGTAGGATTAGTCGTCATGTATCCTTGCCTTTAAGTCGTCATGTATCCTTGCCTTTTGTCTCGTTCTAACTTGTACACACATGATCTTATAATTAATAAGTGTAAACGCTAAGTATGGTTTTTAATATACTAATCTCAAGGCCAACATTCCTCTTTCTGACTACAAATACTGCTACAATTAGATAGACGAACTATATGTCTTACCTACAGTTGATAATATGACAACTGGAACTTGTGTTTGACCAAAATTATCCTAGTAGAAAATTAATGATACTTTTAGTTGATTGAAAACAAAAAAAAAAAAAAAAAGGTTTTAATTAAACAGTTGCTATTAAGTAAGAGAGAACTGGAGCACATGATTGTTTAACCATCCCTTCCTCCCACAATCCTAAAGGGGTCGGACTTAAGGTGAAGTTTGCGTCAAAAATATAAAAACTTGTTTTGTGTTATAAATATATATTATATAATGTATGTTCATTTAGCACTCTGTTGTAAATAAGCTTCCTGAAGAAGCTTATCCATATGGGACACTGCTGTAAATATGTTTATCTATTTAGTACTATATTGGAAATAAGTCTCCTGAAGAAGCTTATCATTTTGGTACTCCGTTATGGATAAACATTACCCCTGGAAGAAGACTATCTACATCGGGTACAGTAGCAGCTTACAAGCAGCTTACAAAGCAAATTGCAGTAGCAGCTTACACAGCAGCTTACACAACAACTTCCTTCTTCTATAAATAGAGGAGATTTCATTTCATTATGTACATCAGTTTGAAAGTTCAATAATATATCAGTTTCTTTCTACACTTGTTTTTAGTTTATTTACTTTACAGTCGTTATTTTATAACACATTATCAGCACGAGACTCTTCTATCTCGAGCAAATACTTTGAAAGTATCAAAGGTACGAACTTTCTTTTTCTAAATAATGTCAAATCTTTCTAAACTTGAATTTGTAGCCCTGGATATATCAGGCAAAAGCTACATGTCTTGAGTGCTTGATGCTGAAATTCATCTTGATGCGATGGGTCTGGCAGACACCATCAAAGACAAAAATCAAGTATCAAACCAAGATCGTGCCAAAGCCATGATATTCCTATGCCATCACCTTGATGAAGGCTTGAAAATGGAATATCTTACTGTTAAAGATCCAGTCATACTGTGGAATAATTTGAAAGATAGATATGACCACCTGAAGATGGTCGTTCTTCCACAGGCACGTTATGACTTGACTCATTTAAGGCTACAAGATTTTAAATCTATCAGTGAGTATAATTATGCTATGTTCAGGATTATTTCCCAATTGAAATTATGTGGTGATAATATTACTGATCATGATATGTTGGAGAAAACTTTCACCACTTTTCATGCCTCGAATATGCTCCTGCAGCAGCAATATCGAGAGATGGGATTCAAAAAGTATTCTGAACTTATCTCCCATCTTCTTGTAACCGAGCAACATAATGGGCTATTAATGAAAAATTATGAAAGTCGACCAACTGGTTCTTGTCCATTCCCTGAAGTGAATGAGACGAACTTCCACCAAGCTAAGCATCGAAGAGGTCGTGGTCATGGCCGTGGTCGGGGAAGAAAATCTAATCATGGTAATAATAATGCACCAAAGAACCCTCCTAACCACCAGCAGTGGAAAAGGAAGGAACAAAAGCATGAAGCGATGCAAGTAAAAAATGCAGAAAATGCATGCTATAGATGTGGGGGAAAAGGGCACTGGTCACGTACATGTCGTCCGCCAAAGCACCTGGTTGAGCTTTATCAAGCCTCCCTGAAGAAGACAGACAAAAATGCTGAAGCAATTTTATTTTTGAAGATATTTAGACTTCATGCATTTGGATGTAGCTGATTACTTTGCACTCCTAGAAGGAGAAACAAGTCATGTAATCGCTGACGAATCTGTAGAAATGTAAATATTTTAATTTTTGTTGTTTGTAGTAGATAGTATGGCCATGTAATAGAAGTTACGTTTTCATAATAACGTTTATTATAATATATTTTGGTTATGTCGTTTTGAAGAATATGGATAATGCTCAAATTATGTTTGGATCAAAGACTAATCACGAAGATATTTGTGTAATTGATAGTGGAACAACTCATGCCATATTCAAATATCAGAAATACTTT